>JAQIVZ010000420.1:0-69622 GCA_034700945.1 Arrhopalites spinosus
CTTTTAACACGTCGAAACTAGGGGAAAATTGCTCCATAAGAGACAATGGGAACTAAGTCTGCCTCTCACTGTATAAGACTATCTATATATATGTATAATATTATTAGCTACTTTCTTTCATCACTAATAATATACAGAGATATTGTAAAAAATGTTAATGTTATGTACATGGAAATTTTAGTGATGTCTAATGTTATGATGGAAATATAAATGATTGAGTTGAATGAGTTAAAAAAACAGCGGAAGTATATAACATATATATATTTTTGATAGATTTTTACAAAATGTCCAACGTTTCAATTATATGAGTGTTTTCAAAAAAAAAGAAGAAAAGAGTTTTTAAATAGTATTTACTTATATGAATTGTGTTGTTTCTACGGTTTGATGGAACAAGCTTTAAAAATGAATAATATTTGAATTAGTCTTGAAATTTGTAATAAAATTGTTGACAAAGGGAGCTAAAATACCTTTGCACTTTTCATTGCTTAATAAAGACAACAAATTATTGTGTGGATGAGACTACAATAAATTACGTTTGTTGGTTTTTTTTACTCAGTCAGTATTTTATTTTCAGTTAAATGGTTCTTTAGTATTTAATTTTTGGAAGAATTTCTAACTGAAAGTAATAGTGGTTCAAATACTTTTCTTTAGTATAAGCCACTATATGGACATATATACTTGTAGACTGAGGGGTGATTTCCGCGTGTAGTGGCTCTTGTTCTTGTCTAAGGATTGGGTCGTCCCTCGTGAGTCTTTTCTTTGCTGATGCTCATTTTCTATCGATGGTGTCTTAGTTCCGTATCCCTAAGATTTGTTGGCTGTAAGCCATATTTCATACATTTGGTCCGGAATTTCGGATTTCCTATTCTCTTATGAACACGCGGAGAAAAGAGACGGAGAGATAGTTGTAGAATTCTTGAAGCTGAACGTACAAAGTAGAGGAACCACCACCAGTTATATAGCTATATTGTAAAAGTGATTTGAAGCTTAAAACTGTACATACCGTATTTCCTTTAATAGTCTACCCGTCGTCCGTCTACTAGCCGAGTTCAAGAAAGTCCTATAATTTGAGCAGGCGCTTGATATAGTCGAGAGTCGAGTTTTTCATCTTGCTTTTTATTAGAGGAGAAAATTGTGTATGTGCAGCATGCAAGGGAGATATTCAATAAGTATTTCTATTTTCTTGTGAGCCAAGTGAAATCATTTTGTAGTGTAATTCATCTAGATTAAAAAGATTCGTACTGTCTACTCTATTAAAGACGTAAAAATAAAATTTTAAGTCTGATTTTAAACAATCCTCCTCCCACTTTCCTCTGTTTTGTATTGCCTTTGAGAGATTTGTAGATTTTATAATTTTTTTAATTTGAATCCTGAATACTTTATGTAACACTACGGTCAAGAAATGAGGAACAGATAATCTAGTACATACAAGAATTTATTCATTACATTTAGAATTAAAGACAAGTTGTACTTTGAAAATTTATATTTTCTGTCTTGACATAGTCCGCAATTTGTATAATATTCCATGTTCAATTTGTCCTCAGAGAAATAATGAAAAGACTATTATTCTTGTTATGCCATGCCGAATGCCAAAATATTCATTGCTGACTGCTGTACAATCCATTCATTTGAAAAATAAGTCATTAAGATTTGTAGAGGAATGAGTTTTAGACGATGAGAACGGAAAACTGGAGAGATATGGGAGATGGGTGAATTAGCGGATAGAACGAAGCAATTCATAAAATTGAGAAGAAGCAGAGAAGGAGAAAAAAAAGTTAATTCATTACGACGGCAATAACTAATAGCACTACTATGAATAATCGCATTAGCCTGACTCTAGCTATGGTGATCACTTGCAACCAAACTCAATCTTTTTTTTCTAATAATATATGTACAACATATGGTACTACTATTTCAGTATACTAATGTCATATAATATTTGTCTTATATAATTTATAATACGTTGACTAACATAGAGAAGATGAGATATTTTTTTGGGGCCGGATTCGGAACTTTCATCGGACTCTCTCTCTCTCTCTCTGTATAGCTAAAGAGAGATGGAGAGACCAATTGTTGTGTAGGGTAATACATTAAGTCCGTACCTACAATAATATACAAGATGTAATGACTGTATATGACAATAGAGATGAGGATGACCACTTCTCTCAGTTGTGGCGCCTTACTTATCAGCCAACTTCATCTTCTTTTACACCCTCAACTCTCACACACACAATAACTCAAATTTTCTGTCCATGTACACACACACAGAAGAGAGACCAGTGTGTGTGGACCATCAAGAGCAAAAGCGTTTAAGTTGTGAGTGTACGAGTAGAACGAGTACTATTGGACTTTTGTGGACGTACAGACTAAGTAATGAGACTTTATTGCATCATCGTGGCACATAATAGTCCTAGTAGTGGCACCAATGTTTAGTAGTAAAATAATAGTCCTTTTTTTGTACATAAGTAGTTACATTTCATTTGCCCTTCTTGTTCAGTCTACAGTCTACTGTAGAGTTGTTACAACTATTGTACTGTGCTATAATCAAATGATGGGTAGGACAATTGATCTTGAGTCTTTGAATTTGTATTTAAGTAGCACCAAACATTACAGATGTTATGTATGGTATTAATATATTGCGTAAAATAGCAGAGTCAAGATAGTACTTTACTAAGGTATGTACATACAGTAACTGATGTGGTAAAGTGAACAAGTGGCCTGTTGGTTTTTGTTCCATGTCGTTGGCTCAGTAGTCTAAACAGTAAATAATGACTCTCTGATTGGTTGTAAATCTAGTGAAGGTGTTGCAATTTTGTGATAATGCAATCTAAATCTCTCATATCCTCATAAATTATGAGCAGGAAGACCATAAGCTTCAAGTAGACTCTTTCAATCATGGCGTTTTTTTTCACATGAGTCTTCCTCTTCTTCCTCCTCCCTTTCATATTGTAACTAAGTGAGTTTATGTATACTATTAGACTTTTCAACAGAGTCATTCAAATGTGCTTTTGTTATTGCTTATTTTTATTTCCTTCCAGTTGAGAGGATGAAGGGCATTGAAATGGCAGTGGCAGTGGCTCTTTTCATATATGCTTAGACGCTTATTATTTAACATTAAACTGTGTACTTATAAAGTGCTTCCAATATTATGGGTGAGCATTTAAAACGAGGGAAAAAAATATCAGTTTATTTACACTGTCCTTTACACGCACATTATTTTATGCAATCATAATAATAAAACTTTGACTACTTGCATCCCCTGTACTTACTCAAATATTTTTCATTTTAATTGACTTCAAACTAAAATGATGACGCTTCAAATGTAAAAGGACTATAGATGAGGGTAAAGAGAGAAAGTTTATAGAAATGATAGAGATTTTTTATCCCCCTCCCTCACTGTAAACTGCAAATATGAAAGAGGTGAAAATGGCTCACAGAAAACATTCGTTCACTTGTTGATATTTTTTCCACCTTATTTTCCATCCACCATCAAGTTTGTACGTATTGGTCCTTACAATTTTTATTGTACATACATGTTGACGTAACCCTTGTACATTTTTGGCTACAAAGTTGGAAAAACGGAATTGGATTTTTATGGTACATAACAAATAACGGCTATATATGTGTATATTGTACATAAAGGACACTCTTTTTCAAGTTTTTTTTTAAAAAAAAGGGAGGAATCTGCAAGGTTGTAACTTTTGATGGGGTGGGGGTCAGCTTAATTTTTGTACGGTTGATTCCCTAGTATAAAACATTGTTAGAAAATTTTGGTAAAAAATAAGTTGAGAATTTATTCTTTCTCATAAAATATACGGAAAGAGCGTCTTTGGGCACTTGTGTAATGATCTCTCATACTCTTTAGACCAAAAATAATAATAATAATTCGTCACACATTGAGATGGTTCAACGTTTAAAAACAGGCTCAAATTGTAGGATGTAACGCACGAATTTATTAATATTACATCCCCCGTACAATGATATGAGATAGTACTTGTTTATAGCATGGTCAAAATAATCTCATAAGAAAAATGGAGAATATGGTTCTCTTAAATTTTGCTTACCTATTATTTTTCTAAATAACTTTATTCTTGTCTAGTCTTTCTACACTCTTTTAACTGTTGTTAAAAAAAAGTTTAATGTTTTCATTTACCTCCTACTAAAAATCTACAATATTACAAGAAGAACAAGTTTAAAAAAAACTTTTATTTCATTTCAATTAGCCTTGTACAGATACAGATATGTGTATTGTTAAAACCAGACTTAATATACTAATTAGTAGGGACAAACAATTTATCATGGATTGACTCACGTACGTTCTTAGAATTTATTAAATGAGAGTTGAGTTTGACTACGTGTAAATAATGAAAAATGGTTTTGCACTTTAGTTGACTCTTTTAAAAATTGTAGAATAATTTCTATGATCTCTCTCTCTCTAATGCTCAACAAAGTCTAATGAGCTGTCTTCTCTTTTTGTCGGTTTGTTGCCCGTTCATATTTAAGATTGAGAGAGTGTCTCAACTCTCAAGTAGACACATGAAAAAAAAGTTTTTTTTTGTTAAAAATTTTTATCATGTAAAATTACCGGGATGGCAGATGGTATGAAGGGAGAGATGTTTGTAGGAATGAGAAAAAAAAGTCTATGTGTGAAATTTACAATTGAATTTTGAGCTAAGATTCATCTCAAGTCGGTGAGCTGAAATAAATGTTTTTCGTGTAGCCCTACGTCTACGCGGTCAGTCATGTATGTATGTATGTACATATACATGTGTAAAAAAATATATTGGATTAGATTGCACGTAAAATAGAAAATAGACTAAAAAAATTATGATTCTCTTTCATAACACTGCAAATTCAACTTAAAACTTTTCTTTTGTACATACATTTCTTGTGTACAAAACATGGTTAGACATTTATATAAGGAAAAATATGTACACAAGTGTCTGTCAGTCGTAAAGATGGTCGTTTGGTAAGATGATGTGTGTGTGTGAATGTGTTTGGACTGGATATGGATGATGTACAAAGAAGATATGTTTCTCCCTAATCGTACTTTTGCATGTTTCATTAGTCACTTGTTTCTCACGGTGAAGAGTCCTGAACAGCACTAGAGAGAAAAAAACAAAGGAATATGAGAACGAGAGTGAGTGAGAGAGAGAGAGAGGATGCACCCCAAAAACACAATAAAGACAAACAACCAAGAAAAAAAAAATTTCAGAAAACGATCCTCTCTCTCTCTCTTGTTGTGATAGCAAATAACAAATAGCAAAAATATAATTTGCCAGAACCATCATGAATACACCTAAAAGGAAACCTTCAGGGTCAGGGCTCTAAACTATTCTCTCCATTAAAATTTGTGTAATAAAAATATGATATAACATTTAAAACAAGGAGAGAAAAAAATTATATGAGTTTTAATTAAAAGACAACAAATTTCTGACAAATTTAGTTCTTACACTCTCTTTTTCATAAGGGTAATCGAGACAGACATTTTTTTCCATGTTTTATGTAGCTTCCTATCACTTGTGACCTTTAGAAATATTTTCAAGCAATTTTACTGTAGAATCAAGAGAACTTTACTGAGCTCTGGCTCGTATTTTGAGTAAAAAGAACTCAACTAAAAAGGCCTATACAAGAGTTATGAAACAAGTGTATGATTTTTTATTGCAAGTTTAGTTTGTCTATGTAAAATAAACTACAAAAGGTAATAAGGGGGGAAGGAGTGGGTACAGAAAGAGTAAAAGATTTCACATGCCTTGAGTCAAGTTTTTGAGGGGGGATGACGGTGAAAAGCCTATATATTTTTACTTGAGCATTTGATTTGCGTTTTAAAAGCTTCTAGTCGTTTTCAAGTGGAAATCTCGCCTTGTCATGTAACATTCTCTCATGGCTTGGTTTGCTCCTCATCGCATCAAGTCTCTCTCTCTCTCTCTCTGTTTTTGATGAGTTTCTCAGTTTTGATTTGATTTACTCTGCCCATGCGAAGCCCGTGACAAATGTGGACTTAATCGATGATTCGCCGTGTTTTCAAAGTTCAATATCAAACGACCATTATCACCATCATCACGTTACTCTTTTATAACAGATAGACACCTTGATACGATATACACAGATATATCATTCAAAAAGTATTCCCAATAGCTCCAGATAGTGCATAATTCCACGTACACAATCTATACATATTGTGTAGACTAGGCTCCACGGCTATGGATATTACCTGATCTATTTTTTTATGTCTCTTCACTCGGTCGGTGCATAAATTATCATCCCAGGGTTACGTATTACGTGTTTTTCTTGTCGCCTCAATTTAGACTATTTACACAAAACCCCTCGATCCAATGAGAGAATGACTCTTTTATGTACACACAAATTTTACAAAACCTGCTCATAGGCTTTCGTGGAGGCGGAGGTTCAACAGCAAAACAAAATTGAATGTGTGATGGAATCGAGACAAAATTTGTTGACTGTGTGTGACCACTGATATTTATTGAGAGTCAAATCAAATCAAATCTCGAAAAGTCTGCAGAAAAAAAACTACCCCTGCTCCACAAATTTTGATTCGTTAGCCAAGTGTTTTCAATTCAAGAAAATGGGTAGTCCATATGGCATAATTTTATACATAAAATTATGAGACATAGCACAAGTTTATGAATTTAGAGTTAGCGTTACAATTACGTGTAGAAGGGGGGTATAAAATGGAAAGTATAGGAACCAATTTTTCCCAAAAAAATAATTGTAACACAGTAAGAGAGTCTTTTGATGAAAAAACACGTAAACAATTTGATGCATTAAGAAAAGCGTGCTTTTGGATTTGTGGATCCTCTTTAATCTATAAAAAACCAGAAAAAAACTTGTGAATAAAAGAGAGGAACAGAGTAGTTTGTAGTTTGTGTATTGTCCAAGCTTTTATATTCAATATCCCCGTCATTTCCTCCCCAAAAATGCGAATCAGAATTACTTGTAAATATAAAGGAACACTTATTCATATCTAATAGACATATACTAAATAGTGTATATGTATACCCCTATCTTTACATTATTTTAGTTGACAAATCATGCTCAGATTATTATGATTGTGTACAGATATATCTCTTGTTGTACATTGTATACGAGTATGTACAGTGTACACGGACAAAAGTGTCCTCTTTATTTTTGTTGTACATGTAAAAATCACTCGCCTTTCAAAAAATGCGTCGCATCAGTCGCTTTGTCGGTTTGCAATTTCTAAATCAGATTTTCTGTACATTTTACGACAAAAGTTGAATGTATCTTTTTTTTTGTGCTGTTACTTTTCCTTCTGGTTAGCCACTGTTCATCTCAGACTTTACATCTTGACATGATTTTTGTCTGTTCTATCTAATGTAGTCTCTCTCTCTGTCTATACATGAAACTACAATATACACGTACACAAGACTGAAAAGTTATATGAAGAGAGAGAGAGAGGGATTACGAGCAGTGATTGTGAGTGCGAGAGAAGTTAAACAAACTTGGTTCATTCATGCGGAAAAATGCTCACGTCCATGGACGACCCGGGAGAAGAAAAAAATTGAAGTTGAGAATCTTCCTGGTTTTTGCTCTCATTGCTGATGATGATGCGTCTCTCACTGTCTTTGTGTATATACTCCATCTTCAAGCTTCCTAAATTCATCTCAATCTAAAGCTCAACCAATGTACATACGCATACATCTCTATGTGTGTGTAGTGTATCCATTATCAAAAAAAAGTCGTGTAGTTGAACATGTACAAGTTTTTGGTAAATCTCTGTTCCCACTGGGGAATATTATTTTTCCTTCATGATTGACTATATACATTTTTGTTTATATGTATACATTATACTATTACAATGAGTTGACTATATTGGTACAATAAATTTTACTCGTCCTCATGTATGACAACTACCAACATATAAAGATAGTTCAGTCAAGTCGACTGAGGATGAAAATGACGATTATGTTGTGTAATGGAAATAATATCATGCCCTCCTCCTCCTCCTTACATTCATTCGTTCATATATGCAAGCTTTGACTAACAAGTTTGTACTATGACAATCCTCAAATGTCTATTAAGATGAAAAAACCAAGAGGAGTAAAGAATAGACGACAATGTCAAATTGACAATTTACAATGTTAAAGGAAAAATCCACATCTCTGTCTAATGTATACACACTACATAGCAAAATTTCTGGGGGTCTACCTATATGTACAAATGAAGGTAGACGTAAAAGTGTTGGAGTGAATTTGTCGTGTAACTCTTGAATCGTCATAGCTTGAGTGTATTGACATGCATGTTTATCCCATGTGTCATATTGTGTAATACACACACACACAAATGTAAGATATTACCTAAGAAGAGAGAGGTACCTCACGGGTAGTTTTTTTTCCCGATTCAACCGATGACAGGTCGTTGAACGGACTTGTCTATTCTTTCTGTTCACATAATGCTGTGTTGATGAGGAGAGTCGTCACGTGTGGATAAAAAAGCCTCAATGGCACAAGAAAACGTCAATAAAGCACTTGATAGTTGCACTTTATAAAGATATTACCTAATGCATTTTTACACACAGTTTGTGTCTACTACAAAGACTGTCACTTGTGATCAACTTGTATAACATTGAGGCTTTATACTGTACTATTACTTATAATGAACTTGAGAGAGCCATTACATTTTAACTCATGTGAGAATGACTTTCACTGAGAGCGTGGATTTTTGTGTGTTGCATTGTATGTAGAATGGAGGAGAAAAAAAATGTGTGAAAAAAAGAATGGGAAATTGTAGCACAATTATATTATGATGAATTATTCTATCCTATCTGATTGAACTTGAACTTGAAAATCATGACAAAGTTATCTTAATCATTCGTCAAATTTTTTTTTAAATGGCAACTATTAAACATTAGTTAAAGAAAAGTCACAGGCAGGAGAGGAGAAAAAAATGAGCCAAAAGCCACAGAGCACGATTAACTTTTCTTGTAGAATTTTAATGTTCATGAATGTAAAAAGACTTTTTTAAATTTAATTGCTTGTATTTATTATTATAACATTTAAATGGAGAGACGGAAAGTCATTTTTTTCTAGTGTTACTAGTATAAGTGAGGGTGGCTCATTCAAAATTATTTAATTTATTAACTAACTCTATGAAAAATCTGTACAGAAAAAAGTGAATTGAAAAAATATTTAAACTTGTAATTTACACACTGACCATAAATTGTTATATATGACTTCATGTTACTTTTACAAAAAAAAGTTGACCATCTTAAACAAAAATGTTCCCTTAGCCGCCATTTGGCCCATTGTTCATTGATCAAGAGAGTTTGCAATCGGATCATTGTTATTTGGCAGTCTCTTTCTTTTTTAAATAAATTGCAAATCACGCTTCCAATTTCCAATTTCACCGGCTTTATGCTTTACTTACGATTAGGATAAGACTTTATCTTTATCCATCAACTTATTTCAAGTACAGCGAAACATATGTGAGTGTAGATGGGATAGACGTGAACATGGCTTATAAGTGAGCTCATTAAGATCAAATGATGACAACGGTTTATATTCGACAACATGATAAATTATAAACCAAAAACTCATCTTAATAGTAACACACTCAGTCACTCACGGGATGTGTGTGTGCTGTTTTTAATTTTGTGAAAGTTTTTCTATCAATCTGAAATGACACGGCACGGCTCAAACAGCCGATTCCATCTTCTTGTCTCTCTCTCTCTCACACACACACACTGATTTGTGTGTGTGTACAGTCTTTTGTGGTCAAGCAATAAAGATGAATTTCAATTTTTCGGTACCAAGAGAATAATAAGTGAATATAAGTCTAACGATAACGACGCAATTTGCTTGAGCAGGTTGTTAGTCAAGATTCACTCAGCCTCTCTCTCTCTCGTATTCACATTCTCACAAAATCCCATCCCATCTCACATCATCACACAACATTTCAGCCCTCATATACTTTACTTTGTAACATGTGAAATCACACAAGCGAATCAAAAGAAGAAAAAAAAAACATTTCGGGGGATACAACAGACACAAGACAAAAAAATCAAATGAAATCATAAAATTATATGATAATTTGCTCCTTCAAATTGAATATGTGCTCAATCTGAAGCCTGTTCAACTCAATTTTTTTAATGGATACACCGTGGACTTGGTTTAGATTATTGTGTAGCTTTTGTCCATCCATCTCACACTACATATTACCTGTGTATGCAATTGTTTGTGTGTGTGTACATGTATAAATATTACGTCTATTTCATGTTGAGTCCTCTACCATTCTCCTTATTATTGTGTACACTCTCTCGACATTTTTCAACACGATGAAAATGGGAATTATTATAGATGATTTTTTTATATCAACCATCAGCATTAACTATTAACCAATGTTTTTCACTAACACGCATTCCCCCTCCTCCCTCCCCTCTCAAACTCCATTCACAAGTTACAGAGACAGACACAAGAGTCATAATAATAATAATCAATTTTTTCCAGACCGAAAAGAAAGAATTGAAAAATTACCTAAAATTTAACAATTTCAACCTCTACCTATTCCATTGTTGGAGAGTAGACTTCACCTGTACGTAACAATATACACACACACATCACATCAATTGAATTAAAGATGGACATGTATGTACATGTTATAAAATAAACTGCTTTCAATTTCAGCAAAATCTTGTTGTATGTACATCTCAGACTAAAAGACCAAATTGACATGACCATGCAACTCAGGTGAAATATAAAGGTTAACTGTTCGAGTCCACAAGTTTTGATATTATAAAATTCAATTCTTCAGGACCTATTAAGGTACAAAAAGAATGAAAAAAAAAACATTTGTACAATTTGTACTGGAGAGAGAGAGAGAAAAATATTTCTACAAAACCATTTCAATTTTTCCCTACAAGTTTTGAAACTTTTGATATGAATTTGGTGGTAGTTTTTTTTTGCTTGTGTGTGTGCTCTGCATCTTGTTTCATCCTAAAAAAAAAATTTCTTCCCGTGAAATTCTTACACACAAAGTCTCAAACTTATTATGTTGAGAGATCAAGAAATGCTAAAGATGTAGTCACATTATATTATGTGCAAGTAATTTTTTTTGCCTTGTCTGTTTTGAGTTATGTTGTTATATATATACCTATATGTGTACGTATTTATTATATATATGAAGAGTGTGTGATTTTTACATGTTATAAAACTTTTTTTGGGGCTTGTGTTTTTCTTCTTGTTCTTTTTCTTCATAGTCGTTCGTGATTTTGTCGCGAGCCCTTTTCTCCTTTCATTCTCTCTCTTCATACTCTTGAGCTCTTCTTTATATATATTTTGTATTGTATTTTTTTGTGTATTAGGGATGTGTTTTTTTACGATTACTATTATTATTATTATTACACACGATGAGAATAAAATGTGGCGGGATGCATTGGAGCATTTAGTTTTTTCTCTTGTGCAAAAAGGACTTTGACGCCGAAAATTTGTTTTTTTCAAACTACCAAAACATGGTTACTACTTGGTTCATCTCTTATTCTTTTTTTCCAAAAAATGAATTATTACAATTAAACTAAATTGAGTTAAACCTTTTCTCCTGAATATTTGTTCTCTCTCTCTCCTGCGTATGAATTGTATTGTGATAACATAAACATTATCTTGTTCAACATTCTTTTGAACAAAAAATTTTTTTCCTCATTTTTTACAAGTGTTTAACTTTGCATTTGTCACCATTATCAATTACTGGGAGGAGGAGGAGAAGAAAAAAAACGGCTAGAAAAAAAACATGGCAAAAATACACTCTCAAACTTTTAGACAAATGAAACATATATATATATAGATGTGTACATGTAATGTATTAATTAGAGACAAAAAAACAGTTGTACAGCTAAATGAAGAAAAACTGAAAATCTGACACTACAAAAGAGTGCAAATACTAAGATACATAATCTGGTTTTTTATAAAATATACACTTGCCCTATTACTTTCATTTCCCCTTCATTTTTTGGCGGGGGAGGGGGGAAATAAAGTGAAAGAGGAAAAGAAACAAAAAGAGGAAAAAAGGCCTTCCCATATAAAAAAACAGCACAAATTTTAGCTAACAATTTTTCGATACAGTCCGTTGTTTTTCTTTTTTCGAGTCGTCGTCATCCTCATAAAACAACACAACACAAATTTTCTGGAGCTTACAAAGAGAGAGAGAGAAGAGTGGAAACTGGCCGAAGATCATGCTTTCCAGCGGACTAATGTTTTTCTCTCTCTCATATGTCGACAATTCCACATGTACATGTTGTATATAATATATGGATGTAGAGAGACTAATAAGACTACATATTATTTAAGCATGTACATATCTGTACAGTCAATGGTGCCTTTTGCCTTTGCTCCACTTGCAATTGCCATTTGGTCATAGTCATCTCTCTCTCTCTCTCTGTGTCTCGGTGTGCATGTGCATATACAAAAAGACGAGATAAAGTGTTCTTGTTGAGCAGTTCTTTTTGCTGTGCAAGTCAGAAATCTAAAGAAGAAAAAAGAATTACTTCTTCTCTTTTTCCTCCTTTCCGTCCCTCCACACACAAAGTGTCCTACAGTCTTACAATTTTGTGGAAAAGACTCTTCTTCATCTAAACTCAATTCGCACTTTCCAACAGTGGGTTTTCTGGCTGGCTCCATCCCCACCATCATCATCATCAAACTCAAGAGACCGACCAAAGAACCCAAAAAGGACGGTACAGACGACAGCAATTCCTTCCCCCTCTCTCTCTCAATACAAAGACACAGAGAGACGCACACGTTAGATTACATACAAGAAAAAACATGTAGGGAAAAGTATGACCAAATAAAAGTAATTCTTGTTTTTGTTTTATATCAAAGATCCGATTGGGGATGAATTTTGTGAAGGGAATCGAGCAAAAAAAATTAATTGTACATAAAAAGAAGAGGAGGAGAAAAATCAAAGGAATTTTTGAAACCAGAAATAACTGTAGCATAGCAGGTGGTGGTATCAATTTTGTAAAAAAAAATTTATATATTGTTTTCCATCCCCCTCCTGCCACTTGAGTTGGAAAAAAAGACACATGGATTTTTTGCATTTATGCACTACAAATATAGACAAGGACAGAGAGAGAGAGAGAGAGAGAGAGAGAGAGAGAGAAAAGATATAGGAAATCTTGTTGCCCCTCTCGCATCTTTGGTGGTTCATCATTCATCCGATTGCTTTACATTAGGAGACTGAATTCCCTATGCATGGTCGTCCATTAGCTCATCGTTAGGTTAGAGTTTTTGAGGAACATAGTTTGAGCTAGTAAGACTAGGAGAGATATAAAGAAGAAGAAGAGGAAAAAGAATCACATGAGCATCAGTGATAAAAACCTACAATATCGCATCGCGCCGCTGTACACTCAGCGTCTCTCTCTCTCTCTCTCTGACTTTTTGTTTGAAACAACAACTGCTTCTGTCTCTCTCCATCTTCCATCCATTCCATATATTACTATAGGAAGAAGTACAAGAAGAAGGAGCCAAGAGGAAGAATCCACAGAGAAAAAGCAAAAGAAAACAAAATACACACACACACGTTGTTATATAGCAAAAGGAACAGCCCCGAGGAGCCCCTCTTTCTTCAGACCATCATCATCCTCATCAACATCAAGCTTGAGTAATCCACTGAATCTTTTTCTGGTGCATACGATTAACATCTATACCCTACCACTAACACCACCACAATCTACCTACCCACTACTCCCTACTACGGGCTACCTGTAAAATCAAAAAACAAAAATCATCAAAAAATTCAATCAAACAAAACAACCTGACACCCTTGATATATTGTTACACTACGTAATCAAACCATTCAACTCTCTTCACAATTTATTATTTTATACACAGACACACCAAAAAAAACATTTATACATTACACACAAAAAAAAACATTCAAGTACTTGAATATTTCTTTCTCTCTTAAAAGACTACCAAGTTTTTCTGTCCCCCCTCTCTCTCTCTCGTGTGTGTTTATATTTGTGTGTGACATGTGAAGAATGTGACTTGTTTATTTGTTTATTTTTTCATGGTCCTCTCTCTCTCACATGGTTCAAGAAAAACTAGAGAAAACTTATTTGCGGATTTATATGAGTAAAAACCGATAAAATTTGTGGATCGTGAATTGTGTTTTTGTTTTTTTTAGTAAAAAAAAAGTGCAACGAGTCTATTAAAGTTGCATTCAAAGTAAAGGGCAAAGAGGAGGAAAAAAAGTTTTACGTCGACAGACAGTCATAACATAAATGCCAATTTAGTTTGGTTGAATTTGACTTTGGAAGTTTTTTTCTTCTTGTAAGATCCCCTTTCGCTTCTTCTCTGGAGGACCACGTTGAGTGACTTTTTTGGCAAGTGTAACCATTCAGTAATCCAAAAAGTCTCTCTCTCTCCCTAAACCACTATACCTTTAAGGCTTTTTTTATTATTGCACACCCGTAAAGGGAAAGAAAACGCATTTTTACCCACACAACGTTTATACGGGAAATACACCGGGTTCACAAGCCAAGAGCAAGTGGAACAAGACATTTTTATTGTAATCTTATGTTGTTGACATTTAGCTTCCTCTTCTTTTTTTGAAGAAAAAGGAGAAAGAATTTTTTTAAAGTGAAATAAAAAATATTGTTCATTATACTCTCATTGGTAAAGTGCATGTGTTTTGTCCTTCCTCACGTGTCAAAGTTTACACAAGGAGAGCACACACATAATAATGATTCAACAAGAGAAAAAAAAGTTTTGAGCATCATACCCGCCCATAATAATACTTTTGAACGAGTTTTTCTGTACAACAATTTGAGTCAATCTAAGCTTAAGCTTGTTTTCTTGTGAAGTTTTAATATTTGCAAAAAGTACAATAGAAGTGAACTTGACCTTTAAAAGAGAAAAAGTACACGGAAACTATGTCCACAATCATTCATATGCATGGACTAAGTACAAAACGAGTAGTACAACAGGGACAAGTTACAAGTCAAAACTTTGAAACAAATGAATGGAATATATAGTAGTTGGTTAATTAATACATTAAAAACAGCAATACAATTATTATATGCAAAATAATCAACATTAAACACCTTTAACCCCGGAGACAACTTTTTTTTCTTGCTTTGTCCTTGAATCTTTCCTAAGCGGGAAACTGGCACACACGCGTCTATAAATTTTTTTTTGTGATCATCTTTTATTTTGGCAAAAGAATAATCAACAAATAAAGTACAAATTATAGTTAATGTAGTGTGTGCTAATTAATTCACACGAGGACAAGGTAAGACACTTTGAAAATTACTAATCTACAATAGGAAATGTCAATTGTGTGTTTATTTGTGAACTGAAAATTTTCTACACAATTTCAATAGCAAGTTGGTGCATCACCAAGATAAAATTGTCCGGATAATAAAGACTCATTCATCCGGAAAACATCTATTACAGAAGAAAACATGTACCCTTGGCGTGTAAGCTTTTTTAATGTTTTTTTGATGATAATGTTACGTGATGTCTATCTGAAATGGCATGCTTTTTAGAATATTCTGGTAATATCCTGGTACTACTGATTTTAGTGGAATGATCAGTGTACTTTATTCCGATAATGCTTAATTATTACTTTGTCATACAAAATTATGGACAATATTTTCGAAATAATTTTCATAAATATGGTATGGATGATTGGCATGAGTGATTTTGATCTTGTAGTTACCCACCAAGGCGGAAGATTCATGGATACGAGATGCAGCTGCGGCGGCCGCCGCGGCTGCCGTTAATTTTGGGGCTCATCATCATCACCATCATCATCATCAGTTGAATCACCATGGTGGTGGTGGGCACAATAATTCAGTTTTGAATGGGACAGGACTTGGAGTCAAAAATGAGAATGGGTTTATCGCACCGGGAAATTCCGTCAATGATTGTATGATTCTGGATTACGCTCACAATAAGGTAATTCATACTTGATCTTTTACTCCCTCTTCAACGATGCGGTGCTTGATTACTTATATAGTTTTTGCTATATACATTTATTTTGACTGTACAGTAGTACTATTGGTGTCAAGTTCAAGACTTGGTAGTTTTGGCGAAAAACTATTGTCATTTTTTACATGTGGTTACTTGTACGCATCAGCTATATCCTGTATACTTTATATAGAAATAGAACTGCACTGCTTGAGTCATCTTTGTCAATGGACAATAAAAATATCCTTATTGCCAAGCTTAATGAACCGAGAAAAACTGGGGAAAAGAAACATTGACAAAAAGGAACTTGTTAATATCACTAATATTACATAACCGGGGTCTTTTTTCTTCATTTCATTGTCATGAAAGGCAAAAGTCACATTATTTTCCCTTCTTATTCTCTATCTCACGCTTGTTTTCGACTATATTAACTTTGTTACCCCCATTTTGCCATCATCATCTTTATTTGTGTACAACTTTCCGACCTTTTTTTGACTAGATTAAATTTCGCTAACAACATGAAAAACCATGGCTGGTATTACACCACCATTGAATTTTTCACTCGAAGAAATGTACATGTGTTTTCATGTTGACTTCTTTATGACCCACGTGGTGACTCGTATTGCTCTACGCTTTTCCCGGCGACCAGGGAACTTTCCATGTGTTTGTCTCTAAAAATGGGGGTATCTCTCTTGGTAAAACTCTTCTTTACGGTCCTCTATACATTTTACATTAATGCTCCCAGATTTGTTATTTTTTTCTTCAACTTCTTTCCATGTATCCATTTATGCCTCTATTTTATTTTAACACATCGTTTTTTGGGTTAGTATTCAAGTCGGTTTAAAAACTGATTTGCCAATTAAAATTAAGCATCCACTTTTCTCTGGTTCTCTCTCGGTGCATGGTACTCTACATCCTTACTAATATTTATAATATTAATTTAATATTCATATTGCATATTCATAATTTATTCAAGAAACTTTATTCATATTTTTTTTTTTGCATAATACGAGTATCTGAGCCTAATAAAAACTTTATTAAGTGACAATTAAGTTAATAAATCTTCACAGATCATCATCTCTCATCATTTGACTTGCATCAATAAAATATTGGTATATAAATGTGAAGCATTGATAAAAAAGGGAGCAAGTAGTCGTATAATAGTATTAGACATTATACACGGTAATTGAGTATTAAAATTAGCGGTGTTTTCTTTTTGATACTTGTTCTCTCTCTCTCCTTCTGTCGTATCTTTATATAGCGATTATCTAAAGCTTAAGATTATTGTATTGTCAATAGAAGGCTTTTATGAATATGCCCAAAAAAAACTAAAAGTTCAAGCACATAGCACTCTGATCCAGTTTTCATGAAGGGGAGTGTAGAGTAAGAAAAAAAAGATTTGTTTTTTTATCGTTTGTGTGTAGAGCTTTTCTTTTGTAGAGAGAGAAAGAGAGAAGTTAAGACAGGTGCATTAATTTCCCCTCATGACGACTGGCGACTTATTTGTATAGATATTATAGCATTCAGTCCCAGACTACATTTTAATGTATGTTTATGAGTGAGTGAGAAGCTGTTGTGTGTACAGAGAGACTCAGACTTGAGAATTGTACCCTTGTTCATAATTATATAGCAAAGTCCACAGTTTAGAGATTATATATAGAGATATGGGGTACATATGTACAAACATGTAGGGTTGATATATGTAAATTATTATATTAGCGCTCCATCATCTTATCTCCTGGAACTTGAAGACTTTTATGCTGTACAATTGTACCATCAATTGTACCATCATGAGGATGAGGAGGAACTCTGTAAAACTCCGACCGAGTTGTATAGCCACACTATTTTGCCTCTATTATCTACATTATACTTTTCTCTCTCTCTCTTCTTTAGCTCTGTGGTGTCAAAGCCGCACATTTATACTTGGAGTAGATGTAACGACAAGTTCTTGAAAAAATGAGGAATCTGTTTGGTATTGTGGTGAAATCGGAAACTCACTGTGAGGCAAATGTTTGTTGTTGATGTTATGTAAACTTGAGGACGAGAAGAAGAAGGAGGACTAAAGTCTTCCAGCCGCAAGAAAAACACAAAATAAATTTTAACTCATTTTTATCTCTAGTGTGTGTGTCTGTGCACATTTCATGGCTAGCTCATCTTGCAAAAGGTTAAATCCCCCCGTACCTAGAAACGATCATTATCCTCGTTGATCCGGCGTTCATCGTCTCTTCTCTCTCGCTCTCTTTGAGAAACATCATTAAGTGCATGGTGATGGTGCATACGTAAATTTAATACACACAAATGAGTACATCATAGATATGTCATTCATAGATTAATCGCATCGTGAGAGAGCTCAAAAATTATATTATGGAAAATAAATTGTTATTCCCTCTATCCTACTACTCTACTACGTGCAGACTCGTCTAACTTGTTTCGATAGAGAATCCTTTTTTGTCTTTGTGCATTTGTACAAAAAAAATTCACATAACATACACATTACACATGTATGACGTTAACAGTCCAATGTTTTTCATTTGACAAAATATCTCACAGTCATATTTTTTTTTGAAAAAATAGTGAGAGAGAGAACCGTCTAATATTATTTTATTTCATCCCCATCATATTAATGCATGTAAATATTAATTATGTTCATTTTGATTTTTAATCTTTTTTTTTGCGAATCTTCATCTTGTGAATCTCAAACCTCAATGTATGACATGCTGATGAGTCATAGATTTAAATTTGTAGTCTGATTTTTACCACCTTGAATTTATTATATTGTATGAAATTTTTTGAAAATAATGCACATTCACAGCAATTTTTTTTAAAGTGAAAGAATATGGAGAAATCCAAAAAAAATTTATACACTATAAAATCATTAAAATTTTAATGGAGTAAGGGAATTATTTGAGAGAGGAACAAAGAAAGCATGGTTTTCAAATGATTCATTAAACTAAATTGTTGACTTGTAGTAATGTCCACTGACTTCACATACCAGGGAGATTAAACTAATAAATGTAAGACCAGTAGTAAAGAATAGAGAGAAAAAAAGTTGAGCAAATCAAAAGTATAAAACTACAATAGATAAATACTGTAGAAAATTTTTACGGTTTTTAGTTCACAGGACAATGTACATTGTCTTGTAGAGATGTAGATTTTGATGAGTGTAGGTTGCATAACTTGAAGAGAGAAAAATGAGACTATTTAAAATAATAATGAATCGATAAAATAAATTATGGGAATAAACTGAATCCGAGTCCATAAAATGAAATCAGTAAGCGATTACTGTGACAAAGATGGGTGCGAGATTAATAGGAGATAGGAAATTTATACGATTAAAATTGACCACTGGTATCACTGGTTTGACGAGATCAAGATTGAATAAATAATTCTTCCATCATATATAAAAATTTCTCTCCTGATAGTAGTACATAACAATTTACAATTTGATCTGGCTCTTGATAAAGTGTACTCGTATTGTACGTGCATTTTAGCATTATAACTTTTAAACTCTATGTAAGTATTACATTAATTCCTATATCCTTTGTCTCTGTGTACCATCACATGTCGATAGTGAAGTGGTCCTGTGGATTATTTACTATTTACTATTATGATTCGCATGTAAGTGAACTTGTCAACTGGTGAAAAACACGGGGAGCATTTATTTACATTTATGCTCAAATCAAACAGGCCATGAAAAAAATGCCTCTTTTTTTCTCTTTCTCTTTTCTTCATTTTTTCGCATCGTAAAACATGAAATATGATTGTATGGTCGTATCTTTTAGCTTTTTTCTTGATGTAGACAAGGAATGGATAAAAATTTGTAGTATGTCAGCTATGTTCCAGGAGCATTCCTCTCGTACTAAAAACTAAAAAGAAAAACATTAAATGTTTGACGATGAGACTCATAGTGTTATTAGCATTTGGAAAATGAAAATGGAAAATATGTACACAAGTCTCACGGAGTCAAGGTTCATTAATTGATTCAAGAAGAAGACGAGAGACTGCTCTTGAAAAATTATACTTCCTATTAGTAAATCTTTAACAACCTATAAAACTCACATGAGACGTGTAATATATTTTACATATATTATTATTATGATTATATGTAGAATTTTTATTTCAATGTGAAAATCTTTTAAAAAAATACCTTGGACTCCGTCTCCACGCCCCCTCCCTTCTCTCTATTTGTCCCTTTTAGTCACTCGTACAGATAGACATTTTTTTTATTTCTTTCTTTATCCTTATATTATTTATTGTTTTTCTTTGCATAAATATTATAATTTTTTTTTTAAAAAGAAGAAATATATTTATATGATTTTGATTTGTACAAGAATTTAGTCTCCTTTAAAATAATACATATTAAAATATCTGTACATACGAGTATGACATTCAACATCTTTGGCCAATGTAACCAGAGAGAGAGATGAGAGTTAAATAATATGTAGCATACAAGAGTAGTCTAGTCATGTAATGTAGTAGGAGTAGTAAATCTGTAAAGAGAGGAAGGAGTTTGTAAGCGTCTCATAATGAGAATTGAAGTGGTAGACGTAAAGTGTTGAAGGCGTGGTTGGTTTGCGGGCTAACCCAAGGCAATGCTGGAGTCATATTCAAGTTAGTTAATTTACTCACCATTTGAAATAAAAGTGAGCGAAACTCCACCTCAATACAGTCACACAGGACTAAAAAGAACTTCTTGTGTTCAAATGTAACTTAACTTTGGTTTGTTCCCCCCCCCCATTAAAATCTTTTAAAGATGTTTAAAGTGTCTATAAACTATAAAAAAAATACTCTTGAAAGTTTAACTGATTAAACTTATAGCACTTACTACCTTTTCCACGTTTTGTACTATATCACCTATATTCTCATTTTCTCCTTTACTAGTTTTATAACAAGAGAGAGAGAGAGGGGAGGGGGGTTTATTATGTACATGACAAGAAATGTGCTACTACTATAATTCTTGTGTCATAAAATGAAAAGACATGAGAGATATTTGTTCATGTCATTTTAGCTGTCGACGTAATAATAAGATTCAAGAAAAAAAAGTCATTTTAAAAATCAAGTGGTCTTCTATGTACGTGTATGCATATAAACGACTAACTTGTTGGGGTTGTGCAAGCCATGGACAGGAAAAGATTTTGATTTAGTATTGAGGATACAACTTAAGAGTGTTAAAGCATGTCTATTAGGAAGCTTGAGAGTTTAGACAGATGGAGACAGAGCAGAAATATTAACTCGTTTTCGTATACAGAGACAAAATAAACATGAAATCAAAAATGATTTATGATTGAGCATCACCTTGGGCATAGATTAGCTTTTAGTTTTTTAAATCTCACATCACCCTCTCTTTTATTTTTGTTTTTTAAAAAAACATAATTGTAAAATCTTAAGGGAAGCTCAGCATGACGATTGTTTAAGATTCAAACCAATTAATACGTCTCAAGTTTATTCTATAAGATTTTGAGAATCAAGCTTTTTTTCTGTGTATTTTTTGTGGGCATTTGCTATAATGAAGTAAATGCATATCAACTATGTATACCTTAGTTGTTTTTTTTGTCCCTCTTCTTTTTGTCATATTTTTTCTTCATGATGTTTAAAGGCTCAACATTTTTTGTGGTTACAGTTTCTGGTCTTTCTCATTTCATAGTAATTGTATAATAGTATACAATTTTTACAGATTCAAAAGGTCAGACTTTGTGTGAGGACTGAGGAGATGTTGAAAAATATACAATTGAATCAATTTAAATTTAATAAGTTGTTTTTGAATAAGAAATGGAGCGGAAACAGTTGGGTAATTCGGTTAGAATCTCATGATGAAGGTGGAGGACTGTTTTTTTTTCTACAGAATCACATGTTGGGGGCTGTGTGGTAAAAATGGGTGACAGGAGAACTAGAGAGAGAGGAAGAAATAAAAATTTTTGCCAAAGATGAAATGGAGTAGATATACACATGGAGTTTTGTGGGTAGAAGTGAAGAAGAAAGCAAAGATGCAACATGCCGCATCATGGTGCATGGATGGTGGCTAGTGGAGACTGTGTGTGTGGCTTTGACTGGAACCCCTTGTTATATCTATTTACCCGTCTCATTGTAGATCATAAATCTCGAGTATTTCATGGTATAAATTTCTGTGTATGTGTGGAAGGAATGAATGGAAAGACATGTATACATACATCCATATGTATTGCGATTTGGGGAATCTGAATCTATAATGTTATATATTTTTCTATAATTCCTTCCTCTTCCTCAACTGACTCTCTCTCTCTCTGTGTTCACATACAAGTCAAAGTGTTTTATTCTCTCTCTCTCTCTTCCTTTACTTTTTTGTATATATAAAATATCTTATAACATATATACAGAAAGAGTAAGTTCATAAATCTATGGAAGCAAATATGCTCGTCTTATTTAGTCTATCTTTAGGGAAATGTATCAGGAAAAACAACAAATTTTATGAAGTATCTTCTTTTGCGTACACAAGACAATCTGATAAACTGTCTCTCATATTTACGTACATTAGCATTACGATATACTAAGAGTTGAGCTCTCTCTCATTATAAGACACTAGGAAAAAGTACGGAACTAAACTTTTCCCTTATTGTAAGATTCTTTCTGTCTGCCTCTGTGTATGTCTTCTCTATAGTACGAGCCATCTTTTCCGACCTCTTCTTCATCTTCTAGTTCTTTATGATTTATTTGAATTGTTCCACAAGATTGGTATCCATGCATCTTGTGCTTCCTTTTCCCTCTGTACGGAATCTTTAGGACACTCTTATATAAATGTTAGATATTCATGTAATGTTTGGAGAAAAAGTATAGAATTTCTACAGTTGTTTCAAAAGTGTCAAAAAATTCCAACATTTTTTTTCTGAATCAAAGAATAGACAGTGAGATTGAATATAAATGAAATTTTTATTTTATTGTACGCACAAAATGAAATGGGCAATCATACATAAGTTCCCCCTCTCTCGTTGATCTTTAGACTTATACTTTGAATAGAATTAGCTGTTTTATACTATTCCTTGTAGGAGGGTGATGACAAATAGTGTGAATGTGAACTATAAACTTTACTAGGGGTTTCTCCTTTTACTCTTCTTTGATAAAGTTGAGGAGAGAGAGAGGGAGAAGAAGAATTGGAGGAATGACCATTTTGGTCAATGAGACATCAGCGAATATCATCGATCTTGGGGACATCCATCACCGACAATTCCTCGCCTCTTTCCGCTTCATCCCTTTCCTTCTTCTTTTTAGTGAACCCACCCACACCACCACATCTTGTATACATACACAGAACATGCATTTAGGATTCTTCTTTTAGTATTATACAAGTGTTCCCAAGGAATTTCGACTATAGGACCTTTTTATTATATAAGACTCTACTCCACTATGTATGTGGTAACATGTAACATTAGTTCCCTCCCTTTGGTTTCACCATCCCCAATTCGCAGACGGTAGTACTCCCATGCTTATTTGTTCCATCACTAGATTTTTGCTGACTCGAAACATTTTTAGGGCTAATGTCAGTGAGTGAGGATCCATGTATTTTTATATGGAGGAGATGACCCTATTTTAAATCAATGATTTAACAGCTTTAGTATTTAAGGGAAAAAAAGTTGAGTTATTATTCATTTGAAAAAGTGGGACACAAAATATAAGTTGAATTTTTTTTTTGTAAATTGTTTGTGATGACTATCCCCATTTATGAGCATGTTGAATATTTAAAAAGATTTTTTTGATGATAGTCTAAAGTAGACTTGACTGATTTCTTTGATCCGACTTTTGATTAGAATGGAATATATATCTTTCTCTCTCTCTCTCTCTCTGTATGGATAGTGTGTAGGGAGGAATATGTATGAGAGATTTATATATGTAAGATGGGGAGAAGAAGAGTACAAGTTTTCTTGAGAAATAGTTGCAGGTTGATTTTGGTTTTCTCTGTTGGCCCCGATTTCTTTCCCCCCTCTTAGATGGACTATTTCCACGGATCTTCTAGCACTATCAATGACTTGATTAATTGATCTCGGTCCCGTCCTATCTGTCTTGATACTATGTTCCCTCCCTCTATACATCATCACTCACTTTCCATTTCTTTTCTCCGGGCTCTACTGCTCCTGGTTCTCTCTCTTTCTCTCTCTCTCGTCTTTTGCCTTCAGTTCATTTGCTCGGGGTGGTTCAAGTCGAATTCAGTTGACGTGACAACAGAGCACAACTCCAGTGGAGGATATGGAGAAAGAAGGTTTCACGTATATTTAGAGGGAAAAAGGAAGCAAGGGAAAAAAGAAGACGATGAAGAAGAAGAGTGTCCAGATATCTAGACATGACGGAATGGTACATGGTTGGCTACACTCTGTCTCTCATCGTCAACTCCTCCATCTCCATGAGTCCATGCAGAATGTTAGACAGAGACAAAGACCCCCCTTTTCTCTCTCTCTCTCCTTCAGCTTCAACCTTCCTATTGAATTGTGAATTGGCAAAAATTGACTAACCTATACTTTATAATCTTGAATGATAAATACTTTGGGCTGTTATCTAGTTAATTTTTCAACTCTTTGAATTAATTATTGAGGTATACAATCTTTTTTTGTGAAAAAATGCAGTTAGTTTGCAATTACTGACAGTGAAGACTTTTGAGGGTTTTTTTATATTCTTCTCTTCTTTTGGTCTCTGCCTCTTCGTTATCATTATGAGGGGTTCTTGACGTTTTACAATTGTTTTTACATTTTATACGCAATTAGGCTGGTGGATAATTTACTCTAAAAGTCATCCTCCTTCCTGTGATTGATAATACATAGGTAGGGTAGTTGAAAAGATTAAAATTAAATTAGGACTTGAAGCAAGCCGCGTATTTGATTTTGATTCTTTCAATGTAAATACAGGTGTACATATATGTATGTGTATTATGAATAATTTAGAAAACAAGTCTAAAATGTTAAAAAAAATTTCACAACTTGTTTCTACTTGCAAAAAATTTTTTTGAGACAGATCATATTTGTATATTTTGGTTGTATAGTATAGGATTTGCATCAAAGAAAGTACGTGTGTGGAGTTATGCATACGTTGTTCAAATACAAGACAGATGTAATATCACATGAGTATGTGTGTAATGAAACAAGTGCGAGGTGTCATTTTGGCTTCATTTACCAATGATTTGCTAATAGACGTTCTCTAATAGCCGCTGAATTAAATTAGAGTAAATTGAAGGCCGGTTAGACGGGTTAGATTGTGAAACTATATTTCTATGCATGTAACTTTTCAATGTGTTTCTGTATATACTTTGGAGAGATTGTCCATTCCGAAACAAAAAGGTATACGATACGTTGAGAGGAAAATTATAGTCTGATTATGAGTCCATGTTAAATGCAAGGCTGGTTTGACGTCGTTCCGTTCATTTGTAACATTGAAGAAAGAGGGGGGGGGGGAGACCGGGAATTCACAATAACCTCTTATTGTGGTGTCAGGACAATTAGCATTCCATTGCAAACCTCAAAATGTGGAAAGATTTCCAGTCTTCATCATACGTAATTTACTGTGCTCTTCTCCCCCATTTTTTTTTGTTTCCATTACTGGCCATAAGTAAAAAGGAAATTTTGAATTTTGTATCATAAAGCAATCAAAAAGGATGTGATGTTGTCACTATGTTTTTTCGAAATTTTGTTGAAATTTTATTCAAAAAGTTTTTCTTTTCAGCCTAGATTGTAAGTTAGGGTTTGGTAGCTGAAAACAAGGTCAAGTTTAGAGCAAAAATATATGTTACAACAACTTATCTTTGTTAAAATAATGACGTAAAAGGAATGTGCAATAATATTTTTTTTTTTAAAAAAAACAAGATTTTGAACCAAGCCATGCAATCTTAGTAAAATTCTATGGATTTCCAGACACAGGGAAACACGTTAGTTCCCACACATTTCCTTTTGTTTCCGTTTTGAAAGTAAAAACGACGTCAATAAACATTCTATGTTCAAGTGAGACTTGTAGAGTCTCTCACCTAATACTTTATATTTTGGTTTCCGGTTAAGCCTTGTAATTCAGTCTGTAATTATTAATACATGTGTGTGTAATAGTTACAGTTGAGGTGTTGCAACTTAAATTTAAAATACCACAAAAAAGTATATTTTATTCAATGAGCTCTTTGTGGTCACAATCTCATAGATAGTGAGAAAGAGACTTGTACACAATCAAAATTATCAATGAATGCAAACAATATATTGCGTAGAAAAAAAAGAAGTAGATTGTGAAGAGAGAAAAAAAAGACAAAAAAAGAATTGGCATACATTTTTTTGTGTTCAGACTCTTTTCATATTGAAACCATAGTGGATTCTTCCTAGACAATTGATGCAGCGATTGTAGAAATAGAAGAGGGAGAGAGAGAGACCCGGGATGAAGATTCACCCCAGTGTCTGTCATAATTCAGCAACTGAAACCATTTCTCATAAAGTCTTTTTAGCGAGGAATGGTATGTGAATACATATGTACATATCACTTTTCCCCCTTTCTTTTCTGCCACATTGTTTGCAAATCACCAATAAAGAGGGGGAGGGTACAAGTTGTACAGATTTGAGTTGAGTATATACATGATGTTCCTTGTAACCCTCATATGAATGAAGACGTCATGATAAAGTATTACATGGGAGAATCAGTTTACGTACACAATTTATTGAAAGATTTTTTTTCTCTCTATGTTTTGGCTCAGAGTCTTACATAACATAGACCACAGTCTCTCGTCCATTCACTCTTTATTTGTAGTCAAGTATTGTTCAGACTTTTTCTCTGTCCCTTTTTTAGTATCTGTATCTGTATACTTACACTTTGAGGAGAAAGAGAGGGTAGTCTATCTATATGGGCTAGTTCATGAATGCTTAAGAAAGAAAAGCAGCTGTTCGTTTAGCAAGACAGGTTTAAGAGGCCAGCGAAAGTTGGGTGAAGTGCACCAGCTCGTGAGTAAAGAAAAAGTATGTACATGATGATACTCTTGTACATTCCCTTATGCTCTCTCTCTCTCTCTTGTATAGACTTTGGAGAGAATAAAGTGAACTACATTGTAAAGAGAGTCTTGTCTTGTAGTCATTTTCTCTCTCTCTCTCTTGTTGTAATGCAATAAGTAAAAGTAAAAGCTAGAGACAATGTTATGTGATATATAAAGATGCAATGAAAAACAAAAACCTTGCCGCCGCCACAACCACCTTGTCAAGACGACAAGATTTGTATAGAATCATTTAAAATATGTGAAACAATAAAGAGGGAGGAAAAAGATTTTTTGGGACCAATTTTAGAAACTAATACTACACATTTGTCTATTATATGAACAAGAAGAAACGGTAAGAGTCAAGCTAACTGACTAACTGTGTACAGTGAGAAGAACATGAGATTGTTGCATTCTGACAAAAAAATATTATTTTTGTGCTGTAGAATTCTATGGTTATGTATGGATAAAGAAAAAAAAGTAGCTTAAATAGGTAGAGACTGTAATAAATCCGGATTTAAGAGCTAACTGCAATTTCTAAATTATTATCACCATTTTTATACACTGTACACCCAACATATATTATGGTACATGTACACTGTACACTCAAAGCACTCCTCGTTAGCCTGTTGAAAGAATTGTCTTTAACAAAATCAGAGTGAAGCGTTGTGTGTGCCAGGATTAATGGTTTAAAATTGTGAGGGTGGCCATATCAATTCTAGACGATAGTGATACGCACTTAAATGTTGGAGAGAGAGAGGGAAGGAGCATTTGATATATATGTATGTATAAATGATAAAAAGAGGGAAAAAAATAGTGTTAGTGAAGAAGAAAAAGGAGAACGACTCTACTCTGTGGACTGCGAAATCGTGAACGCTCCCTGCTTTTCCTCCTTGCCGATTCGAATCCCGGTTTTGGAAAGCTCATCTCGACAGACTGGCACCAAAAAGAAGCACCATCCTCCCTTTTCTCCTATCTTGTCTCATCCTTATAACAGCATCTCTTCTCATTCACTTCTCTCTCCCTCTCTCTCTCTCTCTCTCTCTCTCTCACACACAACAAGGAGAAAGAGAGAGAGAATGTATCTCTCTCTCTCTCTCTCCACTTTTGCATCTATCTTCTTCTCTTCCTTCTCTCTCATTCACTCAACCATACCCTACTTTACTGTATGTGTAGGGGGAGAGGGATGTAAACCAATGTATAATAATATGTGTTCTATCCATAGATTTATCTCTCATGTCTCTATCAGCATATAATATATAAGTAATTTAAGTACGTACGTCCCTTAGTCGAATAATATATAATGATGCATAATGTACAGCAAGTTTGTAGTGTTAGGCAGAGTCTCTACATGTATATCATTTCCCTCTTGTTGTCTTGCAATGTTCACCACATTCAAGATTATATATTGAGGGGGAGGGGGTGCTTGATTTCATATAAATATATAAACTTGAGCAATTCTACTCTCTCTCTCTCTCTCTTTTCTCCAAGCAGTCTAATTTTGTATTCTACCCAGTGGAAAATTTTGTGTGTATGTGGTTGTTGAAGCAGAGTTGAAAACCACCAGGAGATTCTTCCTTGTAATTCTTGTCTCAATAATTGTCCTGGCATTGCATTGACAATGCCAAGATCAACTAGCGAGCCCCATAACAAGATACATGTTATGTGTGTATGTGTGTATGTGTGTACAAACAAAGCATACATAGGTATATATTTATATATGGGATATCTTTTTGTCTGACTTAGATTCAAAATACTTATTTCATTGAGATGTTTCGTGTGTTTATTCTTGTTTCACTTTATTATTGTCCATTTTCTCTTGTGTGTACACTACACCATGCATGATAAATTATATTGCTGGCATCATAACAACAACTAAGTCATTCGTGTGTTTTTTTTCCACAATGTTATCCGTATCATATTGTGATTACGCAGTACCTATATATAAATATATTTTGTGTGTATAAATATGTACTTGTATATATATAGCATGAGTAGTTTCCATCCCTCTTTATTTTTTATGTCACATCATATTCTCTGAAAGAAGATCATTTGAACGAAACCACACACACACATACTGGAAATTAAGCAAGGTTTTCATTCTTTCGTATTCATATTTCTGAAATACTTTTTAGGCTCTTTTTTTGAGTCTAGTATGCATATGAGAGAGATGAGGTATCTGTGTATTAGTGTGTATGTATGTTATGTCTAAATAGATGGTGAAAGATGTGCAAGCACTGCAAGTCAGAATATAATAGTGACATTACATTGGACAGCATCAAGAGAGAGAACACAATACGTTACAAAGTTTGAGTTTTTTTTGGCTAAGTTATGACATGTATACTTTCCATGTTGTACAACACAACAATATAATAATATGCTCCAGTATCCAGTAATTTGTATTGTATTTATGGACATGTGAAATATCTGTAGATTGTAGATGAGAAAAGATTCTCTACACTTTACTCTTCTTGATGCCTCTATCTCTCTCTCTCTCTCTCTCTCTTTGCATATTCTTTTGCTGACTACTACTACTGTTTTTCTCTCTCTCTTTTTCTCGTTGTTGTTGTTGTGTTTGACTATACACGCTGTAAAGTTTTAATGTGAATGGACCCAGCGGCTAGACTAAAAAAATACATTAAATACATACAGACTTCCACATTAAATATTTTCGAGCCATTAGCTCGCTGTCGTTCAAATCCAGAGAGAAATTATACTTTATGAGTCGGGTTTGAGCTGTAGAATTTTTTTTCTTCTTCTTCTTTCAACGTCTCCATCCATCCATCTATCTACTAGTACACTCTACATATTTCCATGTTAACTCCATAAGAAGGCTGACTCTTTTCTATTTTATTACTCTTCTTTCGACAAGAGAGAGAAACTGAAGAAGAGGATTTTTATTTGGCGTTTTCATTTAGAACCACTGACTCATAACACCTTAAAAAATTTGTTACATATAGTATATCTATAGCCTGTAGATGCGTACAGATTTAAAGTTATAAGACATATTAATTAGTTTTTTAAAGAATTCACACAGAGTACAATTTGAACGAGTCTCTTGTCACTAGAACAAACCTATTGGACAATGGAGAGTAACATTCTCCTCCTGTTTTAATATTTTACAATACTTTTTTTTTCAACATTGGGGACTTATGTATACAGAATACAGACGTATGTATTTTGCAAGTATGGTAAAGCATGGTACATAATAAAATTATAGTCTTTTTTCATCTCCTATAGTTGTCGTCATCAAAAAAAAGGAGTGTAGAAAAAAATTTGCGAATCTTGTTTTGACAGGCTTACTAGCTGTTGTCCGGTTTTCTTATTGGTTCATGTAATATGTTTTGATCTTATCTCTCATTCTCAGATTCGTCAGATTCGTTAGGATGGGGTAAGCATTTATCTGTCATTTGCTTGATGATTCCATCTCTTTAATAGTTAAAATGGTTGAGAGAGAGATAGAGAAGGAGATGAAGTTTAAAAAAAATGTTACTCAAGTACATAACCAGTAAAAATCCCTTTTGACTTTTCTCATATCATTCATCGTCAGTAGGAAATTTTCTGTGGAAGATGAGATGAAAAAAAAAATATACAGATATAATAAATTTTTATATATATGTATGTACTCTTGTCTCTGTGTTGAGATTGAGAGAGCAAGAAATTTTCGCCGTTGTCTTTTTCTATATGTACTCTCATGATTTCATTGTCTCTCCGTATGGTTAAAAAAAAGTTAAATGTAAAGTAATTCAGATTTTCAGGTCGCTTGACTTTGTCTTGACGACGGGGTGCGATAAGGAAGATCATGGGGAGATATTGTATTAGATGAAGGAATGGCAGAAAGAAAAGAAAAGAAAGAAAAAACATAAAGCATCATGATCGTTTACAGTAGTAGTATCTGTAGTGGTGTACAAAATGTAGGGAAGGAAGTCCAACTAGTAGCTCGTAGTTTTCTCGAGTGTCTTTTATACATTGCATGATGATCATGAGAGGAACTTTACTGTATATTTATTACTATGGATAAAAAGATGCCGAAGAGTATCATCTTTAGAATTATCGACATGACCATTATTACCCTCCATATTCTACCCATATAAAAATGTTAAGAAACTAATCCTTGTTTTTATTTCACAATATTTATATACATTTCTTTCATTTTTTCTGACTGTGTTCTATATCTATTTTCTCTGTAAAAGTTTTTTTTCTGTTCTTACCGTCTACCTGCTAATGACAAATTATTTTAATGCTCCTTGATAAACGCTTGATTTTTATAATGACTAAAGTTGTTTCTCTATCTCTCTCTGTCTACAATTTTGTCTACTTTATTTTATTGTACTCTTACCTAAATCTAAAATCTTATCTAAAATAATTATTAAGGACATACAACATACAACAAGTATAAAATTGATGTCACAATATGAGACCAATAATCATTTTTTTACATTTATAACTATATATAAGGACTATTTTTTTGAGACATTTTTAAGGCTAACAGAACATGTTGAAGGAGGAGGGGGAGACAATGATGATGATGTCATATTTATTCCTTGAATTTGTTTAAAGTAAACATGCAATCGTCACTGTTGAGGCATTTATGGACACTAGACAGGGGCAGGTTGGAACGTGACTGATAAGTGATAAAGATGTCTGAGTATTTTTTTTTGTATCAGGTTATTATTTATTTGAATTAACACTATTTTCCAGTAAACTATTTATTTTTTATAAAAAAAAACAAATCCCATGTTTGAATACACCAAACAATTTTTTTTTGGACAGGACACGTCCACACAAGATGCATTTTATCTTGTACATTCACAAATTTGTGTAGAAGATGATGAATATATGCGTGATTTAGATTCATGTAGTTTTAATATCAATGCATGCATGATTATCAAAAAACTGGAAGGGGGGATGAGCTGTTATTGTTGTTGTTCTGTGGTGGAATATGAACTTGTTTTTTTTTTGTGGCAGCTGCGGCTTTGAAATCAAAAGAGAGAGAGAGACAAGTTACGTTATAAGAAATAAGAACTATACCCAGTTGCGGGAGAAAATAACGAATTTCCGGTCTCATCACGTGCGCTCACTTATTTCTGCTTCGATGCCTTCGTGTCTTAGACAAAAGGGAAAGAGTCCATGTAATTTTTGAGATGTTTAACTACCCACAGCACATGCATGCCCGCCGCACATATATTCCATGCCTAATCTTGAGAGAGGGCTGGTAGCAGTCAATTGTACCTTCTTTTGAGATTTTTACCTCCTCTTCCTTGACTATGTCTACAATTTTATACTCATAGAAATTGAGTACCGGAAATCGGTCCTTGTCTAAATCAAAAAGTAACAAAAAGAAATCAAAATTTCAATCCAATTAATTAATTTTTATGAATATTCATGCCCTCATTTTTTTTTTTTTAAAAAAACAAAATTTATGTTGTTTTATTAAATCAAGGTGCTAACGACCACAAGTGGAATATTTTTTTTATGAAATCAGTGCATGTTGTTTTTAAGTCTATAATTTTAATGTTTGAATTCTTTCATTTCCTTCAGGATCTATGTACATTTAGACAGAGTAAATCTAGAGTTGAAACATTTTAGTAATTATAGTTTTGTACTTGTTGTACAACTTAACAGTAGTGGAAATTCTTTTAGTGTAGTCTCTGTAGAAAGATAAAGTAAAGTAGACTTTTTTGGTCTACCACGGGAGCAAGTCTTACAAGGGAAAAATCTCAGTTTCGTATTCTATCTTGTATACTCTTTCTCTTAGAAACATGGACTGACTCTCACTTAGCTCTCTCTCTCGTTCTTTCCCTCCCTCGATCTTATACTATTACGTTAGCATTAGTAAAGTCTTGTGTGTCTGCATGGATGTGTGTGTGTGTGTGTGTGTGTATCCACACATTGGCAATTGTCCAATTCTTATATATCCACACAGTTGACATCTTCTTCCTTTTTCTCTGTCTCCCTCTTCGTCGTCGTCGTCCTCCTCTTCTTCGTCGACTTCTCTCTCTTCTTGCTTGGGACGACTTGTTCGTCTTACGACGATTTCAGAGAGGAAGAGCAAGAGGATGCAGTCGACAAGGCAATGTATCCACACCGACAACGGGTACCCGCAGTCAACTTTCACTGTACTCTGTGCTGTACACACCCTACAACAGACTAGAGAGAGTACAAAGCTTAAGAGGAGAGAGAGAGACAGTCACTGGTCCACATTAATTTCAACAGCTGTAGCATACAGTTGAACAGTTGCTGCTATCTTGCATCCTCATTCTTTCTATTTTGCTCCTTTTGTACAATTTTCTTATTAAACGTATTAACGCATTTCATTTCATTGTCGTTCTTCTATGATGATGATGAGGTAGGGTCCTACATATGTGTCTCGTCTACATGTATAAGTGTTACAATGTATAGAGAAAGCACTACAGATGAGAAAAAAAAAGTTTCATGTCGTTTATATATAGTCGACAAAACCTCTGGGAGTGGAATTGGGGTGAAATGGCAAAAGTGGGGGAGAGGGAGAGAAAGAGATGGTGATGGCAGTGACGCTGTAAATTATCTCTTGATCTTGATCGTTGAAATCTATAGATATTAGCATTGGAATTTTTATCAGGTAAGGTGGAATTTTTTGGAGAATCAGATGCAGGGACTGAAATGGAGACTCTTCCTTGCTGTACATCCCTACTTGTTTATTCTGAATGTATAGAAAGAGAGAGAGAGTATAGAATCTATGAAGACTTTTACTATATGCAAGACCATACAAGGGTAATCCATTTACTACTTGGAGTTATACATGTATGCATGTGAGATTGGATGGGAGACAAGAGAAAAGAAAGAAAGACCAAAAGGCGGGGACTATCTATCTTCGTCAGTTGCAACTACATCCTTCGGAACCTGACATCGTTCGTTTTCTCTCTCTCTCTTTCTGCCATCCTCGTGGAACATTGCCTTGGCTTTGGCTAGAACATATCAACATTGATACGCTCATTATAAGGCAAGAGTCTGTACATTTGCAAAGGCTTACTACTCCCCACCATCCTCCTACTCTGAATCTTGAACCGCCAATATTTTCTGAACTTTGTAACAGAATTTTTCTGGTACAAATTTCTCTGGCTCTCTCTCTCTCTCTTCAATGATTCTCATTGACGTTATGATTATAATTTACAATTACAGTTTATTTCTCGAATGTTTTTTTTATTTGGTTGTGTAAGTTACATGACAAAATAGTGAAATGACCCAAGTATTTCATGTTTCTTTGGGTCTCCAAGTTTTTATTGTGAGAAAATGTATTGTATTTTTTTTCTTACATGTTTCAAAATATAGCGACGAATTGTTAGATTTGTTTCTCTCTTTGTACGATCACTGACTTCACAAATGTCGCTCCATTGCATTAGTGAAGGGAAAATGTGTAGCCATGTTCTCTCTCTTGTATGCTACACGACTACTACGACTACGACTTGTATATTGAATTGAGACTCTGAGGTCATTGAGAGAAAGGGACTAGAGTGAAAAAGACATGGCCCCCTTATGTGCCTTTATTCGCGTATACTCCCTGTCGGTTTGTCCGAAAAATTAATCACGAGAGGCAGAGCATAAAAAAAATTGATGAGCGACTTGAAGAGAAAGGAAAAGGAGGAAAGAGTCTGAGTCTCTGAAAGAGCAGTCAGTATGGTTTTTCCACCCTCTCTCTCTCTCTCTCTGAGTGAGATTCAAGGAATGACATAGCAAAGTCATAATGTATAGCTTCTATCCTTACATTACTACCGCCTTCCATCCAAACCATACATGCTCTCTCTCTCTCTCTGCCTTTTTCCTCTTTTCTATCCTCATGAGTTGACACGAAGTATCAACTTTGACAGACTCATCTTAAATGTTGCTTGCTAATGACCGTCTTCCTGAGTCCACCCTTGGCACTCAATATATCATAGTAGTATTGTGCCTGTGACCAGATCATGGCCCAAAAAGTTTTCCCTGTAATGTAATTTCTATATTATATCTCTATCGTATGTATTGTACTTATTATGTATGTTACATAATAGTCGGACTATCTGTCTACAACAGCCAAACAGTTAAGTAATGGTGGTGGTAGCATTTAGGGTCAACCTTCTTTGTTTTTTATGAGACTGAGACTCCTCAACTTTCAACACAAATTGTTTTGCAAACAACGTTCTTCCCTTTTTTTCTGCCTCTCTCTTTCTGTCTTGATGTTATTATTTGGACAAAGTAATCATTTATTTTCGATTAAGCAATAATTTTACTTACATCCTCACTCTACTGTATTTCATAGTCCGCCTTAGGATTTAATGAACTTTTATTTATTTTTAAAACAAATGTGATGACATGCTTAGAGATGGAAATAAGTGGGGAAGATTTTTTTTTAGAAAAAAAACATGCTGATAAAAATGTAACTTTTTTTTTTCATTTTGTACATTTGAGAGACAAAAAATGGGGGAAAGACGCTTGGTTGGAGTTGTAGAGAACTTTTTTTTAATTTAAAGAAAAAAAAAATTTGTTCTCTTACTTTTCATGATTAAATCATGAGATTTTGTACAACTCCAAGACTATTTTGCTGTAGTCTCATGTATGTAAACTATCATGATGAGTTTAAGGAAAATTTACATGAGATTTATTGTAGACCAAGAAAAATTAGCAGTGGGTCGTTAATCAATTTAAGTAATTTACGAATTAGTGAGGGAGACAAAAATCTGTTAGTGTAATTACTTAAATGGTCAGAATAGTGTTGAGATGAGAGAGAGTGTGTTTGTAGTGAATGTGTGAAAAAATGTATATATGGGGTCTCTCTCTCTCTTGGTGGACACAGTCGTACAGATTTTGACTCTGTTCACATGATATTTTTGCCAAAAAAAATTTTTTCTTTTTAAATTTACAGATTTCTATCACGGAGATTAAGCGAGGGAAAAATTCTTAGTAAAAGAATAACTAAGAATTTTTATACGATTACGCAATACAGATACACTCTCATATTTTAAATGGATATAACTGGAGAACTTATATGAAATTAATTAAATGAAAGCTTTTAAGAATTTTTGTTTTAAACTCTATGAATTAGCATGAGTTGCTAGATGACATGTTAATTTTATATTTTTTTATGATTATTTCTATTTGCAACAATATTTTTGGAGAGCCGGATGTCTGGTCTCATCGCCATGAAATGTTGACTAAAATAATGTACAAAGTTAAATGAATGAACCAATGTAACAACAATAATAATTTCCGGCTTTTGAATATGGAATCGAATTAGTTGAATCAATAATTGAACAAGAATGGTGTGTCTTTGGTAGTTCAAGGAATAGAATAAATTAACTAGGATAAATTTAGTTGTACGTACGACAAACCAAAAATTTGTTTGTTGTTCTATTGTGTCTTGTAATTGGCAATTGGTTATATGTTAATTTTTTTTTTTGAAAGTATAATTTTAATAAAGAGTTTACAACTTAAGCTTATGTACTGTTTGCTGCTTTACAAGAGCGTACTACTAATGTAGTCATAATCTTGACAAGGTAACCACTGACACAAGATTTTTTGAGATGATAAAACAATAGCTCAATTAATCAGATTTTGCTGCTGAGTGCTAAGCAAAGCAATGCTTACAATAAGTTGTCTAGTAAATAAGTGCAAGAGAGTAACTAAAGGACACTCCCTCCTTCTCTCTCAATCCATCATGTCAGCTGGCTCTCGTTCTCACTCTGTACATGAGAGAGACCCTTTTCTTTCGTAAAAATATCCTTGAACAGCCAAGATCGTTCCCCTAAAAGCTTCCTGGTTCCTATAATTTGCTTTTAATTGCACTTTTAGTTGCCGGGCTGTCAACAAAATCCTGATGCCAAATGGCCATCTTTTTATTTTCCATTTTTCTTATGACTATTAGTGGTGGTGGTTGGTTGGTAGTACTCTTGAGATGGGGAGAGAGAGAGAAAGAAACCATCCTCCCAAAAAGCATTATCTCACATAATAAAATATACTGCAAAGTAATAGTATCACTTGTACCACCACCAATATACCAAGGATGGCACTGTAGGAACGTAATTGCATTTCAATAAATGTTATCCTAATAGCATTTTGTTTCTTTTTTTTCTCCCTCTCTCTCTCCATTACTTTGTTCTTGTAGTAAGATGACATTCAATTTGTACATTTTTGTGTAGGAGAATTTTTTTTCATTACATTGTGAATGTATGTATGTGCATGGGATCAAATGGTCAATGGAGGGGAATTTTTAATGTATCACCTTGCTCCTTTCCCCATGAACTTATAAACGAGACAATAAATCACAAAATGTAAACTAAGGTAAACTGTCAAATCATGGGGATGGGCAAAGAGTGGAATACTAAAAGAATTGAAGGTAAAAGAATAATAATAATATCATTATTATTAATTTTTGTGTGCTAGATCAAAAGGATGAATCTGTAATTTTTCTCTACTTCTAATCTTAATGCTGAGCTAATCTAATCGTGAGTTTAATGATGAACAAGGCGGAACCTGTGTAATAGTCACAACAGAGAGAGAGAGAGAGGGTACTGTGAAATTATAAAAAGGATAGAGTTAAAGAATTTTTATGCATAAGTAATTGGATTTTGAAAAATAAACAATTAATAATCAAGAGTCACTACATTGGTAACTTCATGAGAGAGTGAGTTTACATATTAATAATATATTCTTTTTGGGTACGCTGTTTTGGGTATATTCTGTATAACATTATATTTGTTTTTTTTCTCTTCTCAGTCATGGAAATTGACTAATTTCTCAAGTTTCTCAACTTTTCCCCACATTTTTCAACAGTTTTTTTCCCAAATGTCATATTTACCATGTTGTATGCACCTTTTAAAGAGTCTTGGAGCGTACACACAGACAAAAGTACTAATAAGTTGAGGAAAAGGGTCTCCTTTTTAGCATTACACCGGCATGGTGCCGGTTGAGTGATGCACATATAGTTTTGTGCCTTTGTAGTGTAATGTATGATGATATAAACGATGCATATTATAAATTCTTGTACAGTCTTGAGTACTTATGACACGAGTATTACTTTACCAGATTCATTATGATACAAGAGTTCTGCAATGTGAATCTATGATTCTTCTGATTAATATTCCTGTACAAGTCTATTGCTCTACACACACAGACACACCGAAATGCTTCTTCATCCTCTATAATATTATTTCAAATTTGATGGATGGATCTGCCGAAATAATGAGTATAAAAAAAACTTTTGATGGAGGTCAGCCAATTCATTTCCAACTTTTACTCTATCCCCCGTCTCGTCCCGTCTCTCTCTCTTCTTGTACTTCCTTCCTTCGTTAGCAACAATTGTTTATCTAGTCTATCAAAATTATAAGTAAACCCGCCTGCCTTCGGCATGGCCTTTACTGTGTGATGTGAAGGGGAAACTTAATTTTAACTTCTCTATTGAATATGCCAATAATTTTGTTGTCATCATTATAAAAATAAAAAGTCTGTAGAAAAATTAATCTATCCGTCTTTTCCTACTCAAGATGAATTTGTTGTTTTGTGAGGGTGTTTTGTATATTCAGGTTTTTTCATTTTTCATTTTAACTTTTGCGATAGATACATTAAAACCTTGTGATGCAATGTGGTGTCATATGTAATGCTCTAATGTTTTGACTTGGCTTTTTGACTTTTAAGTTTTTGGCTATGGTCATAAGTTGTTGATGATGATGCTATCCATTTTCAAGAAATAATAAATGATTCTACGGGAGTTTTCCATTAATGCGCATCACCTGTCACTTGTGTAGACTGAAATTGTCGGCTCTCTCTCTTTCTCTCTCTCTCAAGTGAAAACTTTAATATTTATCTACCAACGGAAACAAGTCCTCGAGCTGACATTTAAAGCTTGAAATCTATTAGCCATCTCTCTCTCTCTCTCTCTCTCTCTCTCTCTCTCTCTCTGTATTATATAAATTGTATATTATATATATATGTAAAATAGAGTTAAAATTTCAATAATAAAATATTGGAATTTGTAATCTTATTTTATTCACTAACCATCAGGAATTTATAATTAGGATGGATATTATGAAAATTATTCTAAAATGAGATGAGACTGAGGTTCACTCATTTTCTCTTGTCTCTCTCTCTCTCGAACAATAAAATGATGTCATTTTTCTTGTACAAAGTTTTAATCTTGTCCAAAGAGTTGAGAGAAGAAGAAGAAGAAGAGTCTCTGACTTGTTTGAAAGTAGAAGAAGAAAGACTTGAAAGTTCATGCCATGTCATGAGTAGTATGGCACTAATGCATTTTAAAAAATTTACACGATAGAATTGTAGAATCCATCATATTTCTTCATCTTGATTCCGTGAAGAGTGTATAGTTTAAAGAGAATGACAAGTACAAAAGAGTTTTCGGCTCTAACATTGAAGTTTTAATTTGTTAGTTTGTGTCTGTGTTGAGCATCATGTGCAGCAATGTGCTTGCTTGCATGGAGAGCTGTTGATTGTGAAGGATAAGAATCTTATAGAGATACGGTGGACATTTGTTTCCCTTCTTCCTCTCTCTCTCTCTCTCTCTCCTTAATGCTCAAAGGTAATCTCATTAATAATTGGAGTCAGGTAGGTTCTAGGTTGATGGAAATGAAAATGAAATGCGGTAGTCTGAGTAGTAATGCATTATTGTGTGTGTGTGTTTGAAGTAATATTATTGTTCATAATGCCTTATGGTGTCCGACATGGCTAGTTAAAAAAGTTTTTTAACTTGGCTAGTTTGTATCTGTGTAGGTTAAAGGAGAAGAAGCAAAAAAAAAGAGAGAGATACTTATACTATACTTGACTATAGACTGGAAACTCCTACGTAGACTTCTAGTTTGACCTATTTGCCATTGCCGATGGATTGTGAATTTTAATATTTTTCTTGTCCCAGACGTGCTAGTATACACTTTAACGTGGATTTTGACCATCATATATAGTCAGCGTCAAATGAACCAAGTAGCTGTCTCTTGATTCTTAAAAACTTTTTAAATTATAGATGAACGCCTTATTGAATATATATGCAGTGTATAAGAAAACATACTTTTTTTGTCTGTACTTCTCTCTCTCTCTAGTGTGTATGTATGACATGATGAAGAGAAAAAAAATTTCTGTGAAGTTTTGATGTAATTGGGAAAAAAATGCATGAAAAGAATGTAATGATTTCAAGGGAGGAAGAATAACATAGCAACAATAATTTTTCAATGCAAATTATTTGTTTAGTTTACGTTAACCACGAGCACCACTACCACACTACTATCTGTACAACTACTTAGGCTTTGCCTATCTCTCTCAAGTATCCAATAGAATTGATGTAATCTTAGAGTAAAATGATTGGTATCACTTTAAGTTGATTTCATATTTTTCACTGTTCAACATTATATAATAATTAGAGGAATAGGGAATACGTCATTCAAGTGAGGAGACTTTTTTTTTGTAACAATGACGAGGATATATATTGTAGAAAATTATTATCTATAGGAAGGATGACGATACCTTGTGCCTTGGCCTTTTACACATCTTTCATAATTTTTTTTTGTCTTGTACTTTTCTGTCTCTTTTTTTTCAATTACACCAACTATGGAAAAATAATTCCGTTTTGTGTTTAATGTAAATGTAGAAAAAAAAGAAGGCCCAATATGTACATAATTTGTATGTGTTAATGTACATATGATGTGTACTACAAGATATGACAGGGGGTTATGACGAAATGGGAAATAAAAGTGATGCCGTCTGATAATAACGTAACCTTGATAATCATGTTGAACAAGTTGTCAGTTGTTACAAATGTAGAAAATGGCTAATTCGTAATTGTGTGAGATTTTCTCTACACAAGTCTTGAGATAAAATGCCTAATTATTTGTTAGAAATGAAATGAAATAATAAAGAATATATGAAGAGGAAGAAAAAAAATTTGTGGAACTTTTTAAAAGTTAACAATTTCTATATCTTTTGCATGGATCAAAAAAGTGAAGATAGTTTTCTACAGTTGTAATATATTTCTTTTTATATGTGTAGTACATTTATATAGAAAAAAATAATAAAAATGATTGTAGAATAAATTTGTACTCTTGCTTTGTATTGTTTATGAGACCATGAGAATTAATTAATTCTTGACGGAACTAACAAGAGGACTTGAATGATGCCTGGGATGGGAATTTTTTTGACTAGTATGTACTAGTACTATTATTTAATAATTATTTATAATAGAATATTTTTTAACTGGAAAAAAATAAAGTTCTTCTTTAATTTTTCTTCCTTAAACTTTTAATTTGTATAAGTATCTAAAAATCCATGTATTTTAAGTTTTTTCTTGTGTGATTTGTATAATTTTCGTACATCATTTCATTTAAACACGTCACAAATTTAACACTAGTTTTTTTAAGTCATTATTTACAAATGAAGGTTTTGTAGACTCATTTTTTAATATTTTTTAATTTAAATGACAGATTATGACAGGGGGCATAGGAGCATAAATTTCTTGATTATTAAATGATTTTTTTTATAATAGCTCAATTAATACTTTGAGGGTTGAAAAAAATGGTGTTCAATGTTCACCCTCATGTTTTTTTTTTTGTTCATGTTGTTCATGTTCATTCATAAAGACAATATGACTAATTTAGAATATGTAATAAGTGTAGTCTAATTTTATTGTTGGTTTCTTTTTCTCACGCAATATATTTTTGTTATTATAATTTCGTAATCCTCGTCAACTCCAAAGTTTTACCTCCAAGCGATATTTCTGTACAGCTACGATTTAAAGCGTTAAGCGATTTTTTTGAGAGAGAGAGAAAGAAAGAAAAAGTCCTTGTGATGATAAATATGGCTTGATAATCGTTCAAAAATGATAAAAATTACATCATTAATTTAAGTGTTATAGACAAAAGGATGGAGGCTTTAATTTTAAATAGTTAACTTTTAGCTACAAGGCTTGTAGTGTAAACTGTACGTGTGTTGTTCATAGTTATAATGCGTGTTTGATATGTAATAATCATGCACATGGTCATGAGTAAAATTAAGTCATCATCTGATAATCGTTTATTTTGTCTCTCTCTCTCTCTGTATTTTTCTCATGTTTCAATATTTTTCCGATTGTGAGGTGTTGTCGTATATGTCAAAAAATAAATTTTAGAGAGACATGGGCATGGACACTGTAAAGAATTAAAATCAAATTAAAAATGAATTAGAAAAAACAACAAGGAATTACGAGTAAATTTTGTTTTAAAAAAATCAAGTCATGATACTTTCATCATAGTTGAATTTCTGTATGTACTAAGGAATGGTTATCTTCAATGTTTCTGTTAAAGCTGCTAATCCTACCTCACTTCCACTTTAACCCTTTAGTGACCAGAACATTTGAAAAATATAAAAAGAATGCCATTGTTTTGCCATTGTTACACTACACTTGACAGTTAACAATAAGACTAAAAGCGAGAGAGAGACGGACCAGTCGTTCATTTTATGTACACCTTTGGTTTTTGGCTTAAGACCATTTACCTAATATGGGTTGAGCCGAGAGACGGATGCACTAAATCATAATTTTTATTAGAGCTACTTCTTTGAATGATTATAACGTTGGAGCTGCCGTAAACGTCCCCAGAGTCTTGTCTTTTATTCCATTTCTTCTTTTTTTTTTTTTTTTAAAAAAGAAAAAGTTCACATATACTTAAATGTGTAAATGAACGACCGATGGTTGAGGAACAAGTCTGAAAATTTTCTTACCCCCATTTTTAAAGTCATTTTGATGTGACTTTAGTTTATCTGGATATAAGTACATTTATACATGTATATTCTCCATATGTAATGTTATACAAGTGGGTAGTACCCTCAAGTACAGGGTCATACAAAACCTCTTGCTACAGCCTAAACTAAAAATAGTAGAAAAAATCCAAAAATACAGTTTTGTAGAGCTTTCAATTCTACATCTAGCGCTCCTACTTTCATTGACCCGGGTCAAAGGGTGTAGAGTTGAGCGCTGAAATTCAAACTTTTGTGGTTTTTTTAAAAAAGGAGTTTTCGAAATTCTTTTTTTTTGAAGACAGCAAATGTTTTGATTAACTTTTAAAGATAGCCATCTGAAAGAGCATTTAATTTTGCACAAGTCGTGTCAATTTGGAAAATAAAAACTGAAAACTTGGAGCTCTGTGGCAAAATTTTAAAAGAAAGTCAATTTTTTTCAAAAACGGGTAAAATTTTGATGAAAAAATTTTTGAAAAAAAACAAGCGATTCCACGTTGTAGCCCATTTTTTTCTTTATCACCTCATGCAATTTCAACTAATTTGATTTTAGTTTTGCGATTCAAAAAAATTAAAATCTAAAGTAACACCAAACTGAGCTTGCACCTGAAGTTGGATTTTGAGTTGTTTTAAAATTTATTTTTAAAAATTTCAAACAGTGACCAAATGTTTCGAAACTTTTCAAGTAGGCATAAAATTCAATGGGCTACAAAATAAAATTTTAATTTTGTCAAAAAAAAATTTTTTAAAGAACATTTTGAATTTTTTTCATAAAAAATTTAACTTTTTTTATCTTTTTTCAAAATTTTATTACGTCAACACCCTTTGTCCTGGGTCAATGAAAATAAAGGTGTTAGATGTAAAATTGAAAGCTCTACAAAACTGTATTTTCGGATTTTTTTCTAGAACTTGTAGTTTAGGCTGTAGAGGGGGGGGGCATAAGGTTTTGTATGACCCTGTACAAACTATTTATTTTTGTCTACTTTCTCTTTACAATTTCACTGAATTTATATAGAAAATGATAAGGAAAGATTAGGGAAATGATTAGGAAGGGAAAGTAAATGAAAAGGAAAGTTACAAAGAAAAAATTGTGAATATTTTAGTACATTTTTCATTGTCCACAACTTTTTTTTTTACTTTTTTTTGTGGCCACATTTTTATAAATGATGATAGACGTACTCAAAATCCTTGCCGACAAATTTTGTCAATGTGTCTTCATTCCGGAACCCCCTCCCCCTCCTCCTCACATTCCAAGATTTTTACAAGTTTATTCAAAGTAATGCCATCCTTTTTTTGTACACATGAAATGGACTAAAAATGTAAAATTGTCAATTGTGAATGTTGCACAGAGCACAAAGTTTATTAGTAGCACAACAAATTTCTTGGAACTCATCCGGTTTTCTCCACTTTCACTTTTTTTTCTCTCTCTGTTACCTTGAGTCTTATTTTAAGAGGGAGCTAGAGCTATGCATAATATTTTTAGAGAGGGGTAGGTTTTAGCATAATAAAGTGAAAAGGAAGGAGAAAATATATGAAAACATGAATAATGACACTTTCTCTTCAGATTCAGCTCTCCATTTCGTCACAAGACAACACAGCAAGACAAACGACAAGGCTTCAAGTGTCTTTCTTTATTGTAGACATACCTATTCTTATTTTTATAAAAATAAGAGGGACGAATGGAAATTGTCGTTGTCATCATTTTGTTTTCCATTTTTTGTATATATATTTCATATTCTAGTTTTGACCGAGAAAAGTGTTTCTCTGATGGAGACTTTCTCTTTTTTTTAGTTTATTCTATCAGAATACAAAATACACAAAAAATCTTGCTTTCTCTTTTATTATTATTACAATACAAACTTTTCACCAAAGATTGAAAGGGGGAGATTGTCATCTGTGTGACTTTCTCTTATTTGTAAGAAACTTGTCGGTTTGGTAAAAAAGGAAAAGAAAGTATTTTATTTTTTCCTGGGGTTTCCATTTAAACTTGAACATGAGGGCTTTCTCTACGGTACAAAATATTGACTTGTTTTTTCATGGGAATTTCCCTAAAGTTTTTATGGTTATTCTCTATTTCTTTTGTCTCTCTCTCTCTCTCTTAGCTAAATTTACATATGATGGAAAAAAAGACAATATTTTTTTATGTTGTAGGTTAAAAATGTTTTCCAACATTTTTTTTTGTTTTTTAAGAACACCAATGACAAAAAAAGGAAATTAAAAGAGTTTTGTTTTATAGTGTCAAAAAAATGGATTACATTTTGAGAAATCTTGTAGTGAAAGTTGTAAAGTCACAAAATATTTTCTTTTGTCTTTGTCTCTATTCTCTTGACTTGTTTTAAGAGAGAGAGAGAGAATTGAATGGGATGAAATAGCATAAAATTATTGTTTAAAATGATGAGACAAAAGAGAAACATTTTTTTTAAAGTGTCACTTAAAAACTACACAACAATATTACAAAATACACACTAAAAAAAGTTTTTTAAACTTGTCCCCTCTTAAATTCCATCCAAGTCATTCTCACTCTCATTCCCAAAACTCCCAACTTTTTTTCCTTTAGTTGTCTACAGAGTTTAAGTTTTTAGCCCCCTAAAAAAGGAAAGGGAAAACAATGGAGTTGTTTTGGGAGAAGAAAGGGGACAGAAAAAAGTTGGAGCGGAAAATTTAATTTTGAATGAAGGAACACCGCAACTCATTTTACATCAAGTAAATAGTACGACTACAAGTACTCGTAGAAGATACAGAATTTGGATTATGTAAAGGATATAAAATTGGTTGGGATAAGAGTCAGGTGGTCTTTCATTCCCTATTTACCACCATCTTGTTTGTTGAAAGAGTCTTCTTTTACAAATTAATTTCATTTAGAGTCATACGTACACAGACGAGAGCTGCATTAAAATGAGAATTTTAGACTACAGACTAAACACACCCCCGTTCATTTCTAGAGACAGAATTGTTAATTAATTGAAGTTTAAAGTAAACTATCCAATGTTTAATTTTCAAAAATTAGGAACTATGCAGCAATCCAGCTATGCCAAGAAATATTTTATAAACTGGGCTGTCAAAATCAAGAGAATTTTCAGTTAAATTTATGTTAAAAACCACAAATTTCTCCTCTTTCACTTTCTCCTGAATAGAATGTTCAAGAGGAAAGTGTCAAATGACAGAAAGAGAAAACAAATTCTAATTTTTTTAATGCTCCGGGCTCAGGACACGTGTCCTTTCATAAATAAAAATAAAAATAAATGTATGGACACAAATGAAAAATCATACAAATTTCATGTGTTAACATTCAATTTTCTTTTTTTGTACAGACAAATTTGTTTACAAGTCAGTACTAGCAAAAGTAAAAGTAAAAAAAATAAACTTTTAAATTGAGATTTTTTGAGTATAAAAATAAAGAGAAAGAAAAGAATCTACATAGAAATGGCGACATGAGTAATTGACAATAAAGTAGGACAAGTTTTGTATAATATGTAATGGCTTTGTTTTCTCCTTGTTCTTTTACAAAGAGAGAGAGAGAGAATAATTCACCCTCACGACTCTCATCTGCTCTATGCTCTGCTCTGCTCTAAAAAAACGTTATCTCTTTCCTTTCTCCTCTCACCATGAATTAGCATATTTATTTTGTCACTTATAATCGTCGAGCTCTGCTCAGTCAATTTGTAAGAGAGGAGGAGGACAAGGAAAAAATTTAATTGTAAAAGAGAAAGAGAGAGAGAAAGTAAATTCTACTTTCTTTTCATGTGATGTCATGGTGACGCTTAGACTTGAGCGAGCATGAACTTATGTTAATTCATATGAGTATATATAAGAACATGTGTGTGTCTCTCTCTCTGTGAGGATTTTCTACAGAGTTTTTACATTAACATTTCTATTTCCTTCCGCATCGAAACGCAACGCGTACAAATAGTTCTGTATATGTATATCTACACATCTCTCACTTTCACTCTCAAAAATTTCCATTTCCATTTATACACTCTCTAGCCATACCAAATGGAAAATTAACGGAGCGTCGGGGAAAGAGAAAGAGAAAACTTGAGACTGTAGACAAGGACGAGAGGCAAGAGGAGAAAGTGCGAGTGTATATCACAAACCTTTCTCTCTCTCTCTTTCTCTTTTCATGACACTTAAAGTTATCCATGCCAAAATGTAACTTTTACTCTCCTTTCTCCATTTTTTTCTGCATATTGCATAATAGTCAATGTGCCAAAATTCCACTTACAATCTTCATCACACAATTTAACCCGACCAATTTAATTAACATTCACAATTTCTCTGAATACAGATGCAGTTTATATTGGGGACTTTTTGTAGAAAAATATTTTGAGATTCAAATTAATGCAATTAATTGAAGATGAATGCAAATGCATTGTTTAGCCTTTTGATCAATTTTATTTTCATTATTTACACAATGCTCAAATAGAAAGGTCAAGGATAATTGTAAAATATGTGAAAGCACATTGTTTTTTGTATTAGAGTTAGATGGGAGAAAATTGGTAATAAAAAAAAGAGAAAATCCAATTTATAATTCTTTTCCCATTTATTTATTTTGTTGCCAATTTACTGCCTTCCATTCATTTTCCCCGAATTTACCCGGAAGCTTAAAGGTCGGAGAGGAGTGACATTGATTACTTGTAATTGCCAACTTAGACTACATATAAGGGCTTTAGTTAGTTTTGTATTGAGTTAAATACAGAAAAACTTTTTTTTTGTTGTTATTGCTCTTAGGTTTACTACTACTCTTGTTGTTTAATTCTTGTCCAAAAAAAATGTTGTTGGAGTTAATTTACTTTGTTTCAACTTTTTTTTATGGATGGAAGATGGTGGAGGGAGAGGAGGGTCATGACTTTTACTTAATGAGTCTGTAAAAGTTTGGGAGAAGATTTTTCACAAAGTTTTTTTCTCTCTCTCTCTCTCTTTCTCTAAATTCTTTGTTCTGATGAGAGAAAGATGATTTTTTAAAAGTGTTATTAATGACAAAGTTTTTAATTAAATTTTGTTTTATAAATTTTAATTGTATCAAAAAATTAAATTATTTAAAGCCTCTCTCTCCTCTCTCTCTGACGCATCTTTTTTTGAGATTAAAAGTTGAGATAATTTTGTTAAAATTTTGGGAAATTTTTTTATTTAGAGTGTTTTCATAGTATCGAGTATTGATTTTCATTGAAATTTAGTGTAAAGTGGATACATCGACGATGTAAAATCGTATCATAAAAGATTTGGCATTTTTTCACTTTTTTCTTATGATCCAATATCTTACAAAACGAGCTAAAGGGCAAAAAAAAGTGAAATGAGATTCATATTTTTTTATGAGATTGTAAAAACAATTGGCACAATGAAAGAGAGAAAGTCTTTCTCCACTTTTTTCATGAAAAAACAAAGAAATTGTACTTTGTAAAAAAGCAAAAAAATTGAAACATTATAAACTTGGTTCATTGACTGTGTCTGAATCACTTTTCCATTTTCTTATGTACACAAAAAATGGGCGAGACACAGACAAAGAATTTTAGACATTCATTACCTTTATAAACTCTCTTTCAATTTTTTGAGATTTTTACATAAAACGCCCACTCTAAAAGAGAAAAGACGACGGCCCACATTTTATTATTGGGAATTCTCTCAAGATTTAGAGTTTTTTTAATGCACTTGTCCTAATGAATATTCATCATTTTTTATTCAGTCCCACGTACACTAAAAAAAATCTTTTTTTCTTTTTTTAGTCTTTAGAGTGTAATGACGAATTATAATGTAAATTTAGAACAATGTGAAATCTTTGTGTGGGTAGGAAACTTAAAAATTTCATAGGAGTTACAAAAAAGAGAAATGGCGGGATTTAAATTTAAATGTGTTGAATTTAAATGTCAACGAAGAATAAAAAAAATATTATTTTTTAAATTAATAAAAATTTATTCTCAAGACTAGAAAAACTGAAAGTGGGCGAAAAACGGACACTTTGAGTTTCCCCCAAAAATATGTTGTAGAGTTACAGAACATTTACAAAAGAGTCAAAATGAAAAGAGTACACAAAACAGAATTTCTTTTATCTTAAAAAAACTGGGGAAACGTGACAGTTGGGACCCCCTAGTTATTTATACAATGACAGAACCAATAATATTATACACATTTTTGCAAAAAAAAATCAAAAAGATTAAAGAAGCGTTCAATCTATACGCACTTTCTCCCCATGAGATTTTGTTTGTGTATTTTTTAATATATATATATATATAATACAAAGAGCCCAGTCTCAATATCTAAAAGTCTCGCCCGTACTTTACTCTCGTACACACAAAAACTTTTTCTTTGTCGTTCTTTGAGATTATTTCCAGCTCAAATTTCCGTCCCTTTCTCTCTCTCTGTCTCCATGTATATATATTTGTTTTATTCACTTTCTCCGTCGTCTTTCTCCATCATTTTGAAGTGGAGTCTCTCTCTTTCTCTTTTGGCTGTAGAAGTCTTTGATGCCAAGAAAAATTCATTATTTATTGACTTTCCTATTGGTTATATTAAATTCTACGCTGCATTGACTTAAATGTCATTCACATACGAGTGGGGTCTTGATTGACACGAGACCTTTTGTTTTGAGTTTTCTTCGACTTTCCCTTTTTTTCGAGTCTAACTCTACTGAGATTTTTTTGGGAATGCCATTCAACAAAAATAAAATTCTGTAGAAGGGAAAAAACAGAGAAAACCTTTAAAACTTTTGTTCCAATTTTTTATCCTTTTTTCATTTGTTTTTGGGACTCAATGCATTCCAAATTTTTGTATAAAATACAAAAAAAATAAATATTTTCAGTAAAAAAAAAGAAAAAAAGCTTTTATTTGTTTTTTCTCTTTAATCACAATTAACAAAGTCCATATTCACTTTAGTCAGAGTCTCTGAGTGATAAATCGGAGTCGAGTGTACATAAAAAAAGTTGATGAAATTCGACTCAAATTTATGACTCTTCAAATATCTCATTAAATGAGTTAATAAATTTTATGTAAATGTATTTAGCCAATAAAAAATATAATGAATATGGAGTATGGAGTAATGAAATGTAATTTGTCATTATATTTAATTGAATTCAAATGAATTTTACCCAATCAAAAAAAATATTATGATTGGTTTTGATAATTTGACCTCATGACCTTTAATTCCCAATAAATTTCAACCCATGGCCACAAACATTCACATTGTGAATTTCACATACATGGAATTGCTTTGAAGATATTTCACTTCAAAGTTTTGAAATGATGAAAGAAAAATAAATAAATTAAAGTGGTTTTGATTGATATCCATTCAACATGATTATTTTATAAGGAATTGTCCATAAGTTAAATGTTAGTTAAAGAAAAATGTCAAAATGTGAAATGTGTACTAAGAGTTCTCTTAGATTTGAATGAAACTCTGTATGTTGTCATGGAGAAAATAATGATAAATGGGAGGGAGGAAAAGTCCGGGTGAAAGTACTTTCACCCGGTATGAAGAGAGAAATGCCACAAGTCGAAAACACGCTAATTGCATCAAAGATAATCCGTTTACCATGTAAATCGATTTCCTGATTTTACTCCATTATGGCTATCTCTTTCTCTAATTGACATTCAAGTCCATTTTCTAGGCTAAAAAAGAAGGGAAATGGAAAGATTATAGAGGAGACGTAAAACGACACAACACAAGCAGAGAGAGAGAGAGAAACAAAAGTGCCCAAAAATTACCAACCCATAAAGACATGAATTATTCTTCCTCAATTCAACTGTTGAAAGGGAGTCCATGTCAACTAAATTTAATACAATAATTTTTTCTCATTGTACAAATTCCCTTTTAACTCTCTCCCCATTTAAACTCCGCACTCTACTCTTCATATGCTCCAGAGACTCAAAATGAGAGAGAGAGAAAATGTAAATAAAATTTTCTCTTAGTTGATGAACCAATAGAAAAAGGTTTTTTTGGAGTAAAAAATTACATTTTCAAGTGACCATAATTTAAGTGGATATTACTTTCTCCAGGGGAATTTTTAGAGAAAGTAGAGCAACAGTCGAGTCTTGATTCTTAAAGATATCGATCTCCCTCTCTCTCTCTCTTGTACTAAAATCAGTAATTAGAGAAAAGGTAAAAGCGGCCATGACAATGTTTTAAACAAATAAAAGGCAGGTCAATCACCTGTAATTTGCTTGTACAATGTTCATGTACTTGACAAGAAAATTCTATTAATATATTTTCAGCCCTAAATTGCTTTCACTAAAAGGTTTTTCAATACAAAATTACATTCAAAGTTCAAGGCCTCACCTTGGCCATGTCAAGATCAAGTGGAGAGACAAAGAATTAAAAAATAAATAAAATGTGCCCTTTTTATTTTAGTTTAAATTTATTTGACAATTTATTATGCAACAATTCTTTTTCTTCCCAATAAATAAACATTTGTTAAAAGTCAACAGTGTCAATTTTTATGTGACTTTGTTTATAAAAAATGTCGAGACGGGAAGGGAAGAGAGAGAGACAAAAAAAGATAATAAAAATTGATGGATAAATTGCCTTAATATATTACAAAAAAAGACTTTTTTTTAAACATGAAAATAGAGTTCTCTTTCCCTGCCAAAAATTATTATCTTCAATCTAGAAAGACATGTGGGGAATAATAACAATAATAAAATACACATGCCCCACCATTTCAACTTTTTTTGGAAAGGGACCGAAACCCAAGAGGAGGGGGAGGGAGGGGGATGTGTGGAATTTTCATTGATTTTTATCAATACGAAAAACTTGTCTTAATATTTGTCTCTCTCTCTCAATGGTTGAACATTATTGATTGATTTAGTAATTATTTATGCCCAATTACGAGACAACCCCACGCCCACACATGGAACATGAGGGGAGGGGGAAGAATCCATGTTTTTGTGTACTGTAATAGTGAACCATATGAATAATAAAGTCATCATAATCTTGTCATACATTAGACAACAACTTACCATCAAATTTTGCAAAGTGAACTACAGATCGTAGTAAAACACAATATTTTACAAGTATTTATGTTCCTTCTCTTGTTTTCTTCTTGTCCAATTAAATATGCAAAGGCAACAAACATATATGTGGAATATTACAAAGATAATTTAATTGGCTAAAAGATCCTTTTTGTTCATATCACAAATCCTTTATTGTTTAGGTTGAGAAGCTTATTTTCTTCAAGGGAGAAAATGCAATTCAAGGCAATGCAAGGATGGCGGATAATGTAAGGAAAGACTTTGTAATCTCTTGTTTTATTTTATGCATCATTTATGATATAAACCACAAACGAGTCATCCTCAATCCCTCATCTCTTGGAATAGACCATCTGCTCAACTTTCACTTTGACTTTTCTTCTCTTTTTTGGTCAAAAACTCAAAAGGTCAAGGAAATTGTTGATGTATACCACAATATAGTTACATTATGTAATGCATTATGTACTTGCGATCATAAATCAACAAGATTTGCACATGTGAGGAAACACATCAAGGTAAATATTTCTTGGTATAATACACAACACAATATGCCTCAAGTGGTAACAGATTGTGTGAAATTATATCACAGGGAAACTTTTGACTTTTGGGTTTGTTTCAAAAATAAAAGTTTTTTTTTTGATAAGTACAAATATAATTACAATTAAAATATATTTAACAAAATTTCTTAAATAAAATTCACAACATTAGCCACTGTTTTTGTCATGTGACAGTCTCACTCTTTTGGTAGTTGGAGAAAATAATCTCAATAATTTGTATCATTTAACCTTCTACCAGGTAAAATTTACCTACCCAAACCCCCTCACTAAATTGAACTTGAGGTAAATAATCTCTCTCCTTTTTGTGACATTGAACCTCTCCATCTTCAGATCAAGGGGAAGGATGAACAAAATTTATTAGCCTTGATGGAACCCCCCCCCCTCCCCCACTTCATTTCTCTTTCCTCTTTCTCTCTCGTATTTCATTAATTTTGTAAACAAATGAGGCAATCTCTAGGTCTCTCCGAACATTTTATTATTCTAATAAATATGTACATACGCACAAACTTTCTCTCTCTCTCTCCCTCATATTTAATGTCTTCATTTAGGTATGGTACAATTTCTATGAAAAAAACAGAAAAAGAAATTGAAAGTTCTTGTTTTTTTTGCAAAAAAAATATTACAGCAAACTGATGGTTAATAATGAGAATTTTTTTTATATTTGTGTATGTGTGTGTACTCGTTTCTATTGAAATGTTTCCATGAATTTTTAATTTTTTTTCGAAGAAAAATAAACAGGAAACCAGTCAACCATGAAAAGTGCACACTTTCTCCATGCCCACAATATTTTTTCTTGAGAGAGAGAGAAAGAGAGGGGACTTGGATGATGCCAACGTGATGCAATATCAGTAACTAGAATGCGTTTGAAGTTTTTTCTAAAAAGACTTTTTTAAAAGTTCAATGTTGATATGTGAAGGAGGAGGAGGAACATTATAAATAATAATATGATTATGACAAACTAGAGAAGAGGATGTGTATAGATAATAGTTAAAGGAGCATGTTATAATGATTGGGAGAGGAGAGAGAGAGGAGAATAAGAATGAGGTTTTAGCCATTGCGGAGACAAAATGTGGTAATATTGCGTGCGCAATGCAGACACTCTTATTTTATCCAAACACAATTTTTTTTCTTTCCTATTCAGTTGTACTCTATTTGGTCTTTTAGTAAGGAACAGACGTGTTTTATGGGTAGACAAAGTTGCTTCTTGCCAGCATGTGATTTTTTGAAAATTCTTGTTTCTCACTTCCTCTTTCTTTTCCTCTCTTTCTCTCTCTCTCTCATCTCTCTTGTACCTTGAACATTGTTCTTAAACGTTGATTCTGCCTCCACCACCTCCTCCTTTTCATCTCTGGGCTGTTTCAATGAGCTCGTAAAAAGTTAGCGGGATATTCCATTGAGATGTGAGCTTTCACTCGCTCGACAACAAGGAGAGAGACCACACACACACACACAGTCTCCTCCAGTCTTTTCTCCCTCACACACCTTGTCTATAGTGCCACTGGAGGGTATAATCATGAATCAGGGGGAGTTACCATCATTAATTAAAGTCATCAACTAAAATCCCCAGATTTTATTGACATGTAATCTACACACAAAAAGAGAAATCATTTTTTGGGAACAAATCTCAAACTTGTTTTTTTTGGGAAAAGATTAGTGATGAGGAAGATATTAATTGTATTTTTTTGGACGAACATTTACACAAGAGTGAATTGTTGAGTGAAATAATTTTTTTGTAAAATTATATTTAAAAGTGAGAAATTAAATAAAATATATAAAATTTTACAAATTATTAAAAAAAACTTTAATAGTGAAATGTACTGGACAATTAATATTTTATTAAATTGTCCAGTTTAATTTTGTGAATAGTGACAAGTGGGCAATTGTCAGTGTAAGGTTTTTCTTTTTGGACAGAACAAAAAAAAAGTTTTTAATTGTACAGAGTTCAAAAGCTGTTTTGTGAAAGTAAAAGAGAACAAAATGTCAAAAAATGTAAAATTATTTAATTGAAAAAATAATTACAAGAAATGAGCAATACACAATTGGGTAAGTAAAATTAATGACAATTAAAATAAAAAAATTTTTGTAATTTACATTGCAATAATTGTTCTCTTCGCTATTGAATTTTTTAGTAACAAAAAAATATTATACTTAAAATAAAAAATTCTCTTACGTGTACTTTATCCACGTCCCACGTCTCCCGTTACAAGTTAAAGTCCCCAATTTTAACCTCACGTATGGGTGTCCTTCTATATATGAAGGTGGTGATAAAATATTCATATGAAAAACGGAGGATAATTTGACTAAATGATTAAATTCCCCCTCTCACTATAGAATTTAACTGACCAAACCTCCGTCATTAGAGTTGATGAATATTGTCCAGAAAAGCTCAAGAATATTTTTTGTAGTGTTCATTACTCTATAAGGAATAATTTGTGGTGTATAATTTTCTACTTGTTTTTGAGTTGGAATATTTCATATTCAATGTTTTTTCCTTCGTACGCCATTATTTCGAAAAAACAAGTTAATTGACTTAATTCTTTTTTTAATATTTTTCATTTATACATTGTCATCACATTTATGAGGGGAGTCTCTCAAATTGTCCTTTTTTTAATTTGCAATTTTTGATATTTTAGTTTCTGTGGTTTGCGTGTTGCTTTTTTCTGCAATTTTACTGGGAGTTTTTATGCTAACAAAATTGTAAGAAAAGGGATGGGGCAAACAAAGTTTTTATTTGTTCAAACAGTAAATTCAAGTGCAAATACAATTATGGCAATGACGACTGTTTGGGAGCTTCAAGATTAATAATTACACACGTTACTTTCTCTCTCTCTCTCCAGTCAAAAATAGGTATAGTCTGGAGTATAAACATTGCAATTTTTTGCTCCTCTTGTTGTGAGACTTGAGACTTGAAAATTGTCGAGAAGGTACTTTGCCTCTTCAAGTCCCTAATTATTCAACCTCACCAACATTCTGCATGCCAATTTGTTCAATTTTCTCTCTCTCTCTGATAGTAGACTTTGAATATAAACTGAGGTGAAATTTTACACCTCATTAAATTTTTTTTACTATCGATCCAATAAAATTGTAATGTGAGTGCAAACCTTTCATAAAAATAAATAACCAAAAATATTTTTCCTCTTCCATATATTTCAATATCCCTACTTTAGTACTCGCATGCTCTGTACAAGAGCCATTTGAATTTTTGGAGTCAAAATACAGTACAAGAGAAACTGTAATTTGTGGTAAAATGTGAAATATTTTGATGGACTTTCTCCATCTCTCTCTCTCTCTCTCCCTCGCTTGGACTATTGAAAAGAGAGGAAGAAAGTGTAGAGTTCATTGATTTCCAACTCGAATCATTTTTACTAATGCAAATTTTCATGTCTGAACTTGATCCTCTCTCTCTCTCTAATCAGTACAGGAATGGAATGGAGGATCATGCTCAAGTATGAAATGAATACATATTTATACGATGGATGAAAGAGAGAGAGAGATGCATTCCAGGTCCTTAAAAATGGTATTGAAATTTTATAACTGTTGTAACTGTACAAACTACAAAATAACATGAAAAGTATAAACATCAAATATAAAATTCCCTTGTTGTCTCTCTTCTTTTACTACTACTCCTCTACTGACAGAACTAAAATGAATTTCACTTTTCTGTCATAACTTTCTCCATAGAAAAAACATTTGAAAGTATTTCTAGTTTATAAAATGTAAAAAAATAATGTTAGTGAAAGTTTCACTTAGATGGCTTTTTTTTAAAAAGAAAATTTCATTGTGATGGAAAAGTTGAGTTTTTTAGGTGGCAAGTGGGAAATTTTTAGTCTATTGGGAAATGTGTGGACATAAATGAATTGTTTTGTTTTCAGTTTCGTTCAAAATATCATCAAGTGATGATGAATCCTACTTTTTTTCACCCTTGAGAGAACTTAAATAATAAAAACATGAAATAAATAAATATTTTTTTTCCAATCGTCTTCTGTGTCCAAATGTTTTCTTGTATTAAAACAATAAAATGATAAAAAAACATACAAACAAAGGAAGAGAAAGTAGAAAATTAAATGCTTCATTTAAAATAAATGAGTTGCTTTGCCATTTGTGATACTCCCATTCTCTCTGACATAAAACTCATTTGTCAGTTTAATCTTGACTTTTGCATGTACCCCCTCCTCCCAACATAAAACTTTTATCGTCTTCAGCTTTCCACAATAAATTTTATTTAAAAAAAATTAACTAAAAAAACAAATACAGTAGACACTAAGAAGATTTGTATTTGGAGAAAGGAGAAAGTTGATTTAACTAAAATTATTGTGTTTAATATTATTTAATATCCTCGAGTTGATACAATGTACATCATTTTTTATTGTAGCTCAATCTTTCATCTTAATTTATCTTCCTTGTAGACTCCAAGAGAGAGAGAGAGAGAGAGACAAAGAGATATAAAAAAAATTGTGGGGTTTACACATGAAGAGATATGTACAGATAAAAGGGAAATGAATAGAGTAACATCCGTTTTGTGTATACGCATCACGCAACATTTTGTTTTTTTATATTATATCACATCACTCCTCGTGTCTAGTATGTACTCATACGAAAAACATGGCACACTTGAAAATTCTCATCTTCTTTTTCACCAACTCCCAGCTCTAGCCACCTCATTTTTTTTCCTTGTGTGGTTTTTTTTACGACTCACAAATGATCAACTGGAGGCTTTCCCCACATTCATCTTGTCCACAAGACACTCCAACTTAAATCCTTTTTTGGTTTTACTGATACTCCAACTTCCCCCAAAAAAAGATTTGAATGGGAATGTTAAATCTTGAAAAAAATGTAACACATTTCTCTTTTCTGGAGAGAAATTCTGTACAGATTTTCATAATTATTCAAAATAAAAAAAAATCTTCATAAAATCAAGAGAAATTCAACTCTCTGTACAGAGAAAGAGAGAGAGAGAAAGTATAGCTAAAATACATGCAAATGGAAATGACAATCTTTTGATAAATGAATTTACAATACAAAATGTACAAATCAAGTTAAAGACTAAAGGACAAGAAGTTGGTTGCATAAAAGGCCAAAATGGAGAATAGAAATTCAAATGTGAATGATGGGGATAAGAGAAAAGTGACAGATATAATGATTAGACTTGATGTTTTTTTTATGTTGCATGTGAATTTGTCAGTTTAATATTTTCCCTCCCTACTCTTTCATTTTATGGGGTATCCTTTTAGAGAAAATTGTATAGAATTTATGTCATTCCATCGTACTTTCTCTCTCTATCTCTCTCTCCTCGTCTCAAATCACATTCAATTATTTTTATGAACTATTACGACCCCTCAAATCCCCTACTCAAAATATTCTACCATTTTACTCCCTCTCTCTCTCTCTTGTATCAATAAAGGTAAGAGTTAGATGCGTAGAAGTAGAACGGAGACTAGAGGCCATGATCAAAATCTGGAGAATATGAATGAAATATCAAGAGGAGTGGGTGGTGGTACTGGTGGTGGTGGTGGTGGTTTGAAGGGTAGTAAAATGTTTGGGTTTGATGTTAAAATATGATACATTTTCCCTTCAATTTCTTCATACAAATTCCCATTCCCCTCCACCTTTCTAAAAAACATCTAATCCTCTATTCATATTCACAAAATATTTTTTTGTGTATATTTATATACAGACAGACACACAAGTTGTATAATATTACATACAAATTGTAAAATTATTTAACTTGAAAGATTTCTCTTCTTGTATAAAATGTAACAGATAATTTACATAATTTTGTCTTAAATTCTCATTGATTTTCTCCAAGACTAAAATTTCCTTAAAATTGTCTCAAAAACTTCTTTTTTTGTCTTATTCACTTTCTTCATTTTTTTATTCAGAAAAAAAACGGAGAGTTTCATAAAGAATATTTCAGCAAATTTATGATTGATTCATAACAAATATTGTAATATGAAGGAAAGAGCTCTACAAAGAAATTGTTGAATATTAAAAAAAACAGAGAAATAATGCGCACTTACAACTACACATATATACATATTGATTTATACATTTTTTTGAGATGACAAGAATTCTAGTTGAAAAAAAGAGAGAGAAAAAAAATATTTGGAGGGATGAATTTGATGTTTGAGATTTTTAGTTGAAATTGTTTATCCATATAAAAGAATATTCAGTGTGTTAGTCATATATAATGTTTATATATTAGACGAATGGGGACGAAAGTTCAATAATCCATAATGTTAAAAGATGAGTGCCTTTTTCTTAAAAATCTTCTCTTTTTTTCTTGTTGTTTACTTTGTATCTTTGCACAGTGGCGGAAATCCGAGTCAAAGGGATTCCATCCCCTTGCATCGGCGTCGTCCAGCTAAAATATTTTCACATAATCGCCATATCAACCACCACTACAACTACTACTCTCATGCCATGTCTTTGTCATCATGATCCAAAACTTGGGACCTCCAGAACTAAAATGTGAAACTCTTTTTTACCAAGTTCAGAAGAGAGAGAGAGAGTCCAGAAGGGAAAGTAGGAAAAAAATTTCTTGGCTTCTTTTTTTTGACTTGGACTTGAACCAGAAACAATTTCATGTGAAAAAAATACACAATGTACAGACAAGAGTCTCCTTTCATTGTACAGATACGCCACATGTGCCATTTACTACTTTTTTTACTCGAGACAAAGACAAAATTGTAGTTAACAATCAAGAGTAACATTTATATTTGTCTTTACACATGAGATATCACAATTAAAGTCAAATACTCAATTTTACGAGTTTTTGTGGCTTTAGCAATGGCTGGTCAAAATCAATTAAAAGCCCACATTTTTAGTTGTGTGGATTCTTTTGATTGAGTAAAGTTTATTTTGTTGCAGAAGCCAATAAAAATAATTTAAGATTAATTTTTGACACGTAAATTAAATCAGAGTTTAACTATATTTGACAGTCATAAAAATCATTGGTATTTCCTCTCTTGAAAAAATAGGATGAATTTTTATATTGAATAATATTAAATTAGATAAAGAAAAAGTTAAAGGAAAGAAATTTGTTCAAAAATCTTTTTTAGAGCTAAAAGACATGAGAGAACCCACAAGAAAAAGTCAAAAAAAATTCTCACTCTTTTTATTGACTATATCATGAAGAAAAAAGTTTTCTTCTTTTTTTCTCATCTTCTCACTCGTGGAATTTCTTTTTGTGTTGAACACGGATCAAATAACAATTTTTTTCCTCTTCTCTCTCTCTTTCATAGAAAAGAACCTGAAGCAAGATGGTTTGTTGCCGATTTTTTTTGTGAGAGAACTTACAAGAACAAGGTCTTGAGGCTATGTACAGTAGATATAAGATAAAAAAAATAGTCTTGTCAACGACAAGGACAGCAAAAAAAGAGAGAGAGGTGTACATATCTGTTGTAGGCACAATCACTTGAAATCTCTCTTGTTAAATTTACAAACTTGACAAAAAAAATAAAATATTCCAAAAATATTCTTACAACAGCTAAAAACCACCACGTGGATCTCTCATAACAAAGACACTAAGGTAAAGTGTCTTTGTAGAGTAAGAATAGAATTAAAAAAAATTGGGGGAACAGATGAGAGAAAATCTGGTGATAATTTTACTGTCTACACGTTCCATGCACACTTTTGTGATGACTCGTTATCTCTTCTAAGTTATAAAGAACTGAAAGAATATTAAAATAGTTAAATGACATCACTTTTTAAATAAAAAGAACAATACAAGTTTTTTTTAATCTTTATCTGTTATTTACAAATTATAACAGACTTTGATTAAATCTTTTCATTAAATTTTTTTTAAAAAAATAATGGCTCCAGTTTTATCCAGTACGGGTACAATTTTAAGATTGATTATGAGATTACATGTACACTGTACAGATGGACATGAAATTATTTCCGGTATACAGATACAAACATGCAATGTTTAATCATTATTTAAGAAAAATGGAGACATTTAGATGAATGTTTGGATATTGAGGATAAGAAAATATGTAAATTGAAATGAGAATCCATATTTTGTGAGGTGAAGTTTTGAGAGCAATTTAATGGAATTTTAAATTACAGATATTTTCTTTCATTATTTAATCTCACATTACTTTAATGTTACAATGACAAAGTCTTTTCTTTTTTAGTTTATCCCTCATTTATGCATTTGTCCTACTGTTTTAAGTACATGTGCCGTATGTATGATAATAATTTTTACAAAGGAATAATAAAAGGAAGATGAAGAAAATTTTAGATTATTAAACTTTTATACTATTTTCTCTTTTGCTTGTTCTTCATTTGAATTTTTTTTGTCATTCAATAGAATGCTAGAGAATGCTGAAAGTACAAGTTATTTTTTTTGCTTGTGCATGAAATATTTGAACGTAACTTTTCCTCGTATAAATATCTGTACATTCCCCTTAAAATATTTTTTTAGTCATTCACATGCTCACTATTTCCAACTGTTTCAAAGTGATAACGTCACACAGAGACAGAGAAGAGAGAGAGAGTTTATTTTATACACTAAACACTACAAAAAAACATTGTCACTGATTTTTAACATAGAGAAAGAGAGAGATGAAAAACCCTGAAAAAAACCACAATGACAACCAGAGGCACATGACAAAACCGCCGAAAATGAGACTGACAATGACAATAATGAGCTAGAAAGTCGAAAGTCGTGAGTCAGCCTAAAAAAAATTTGTAGGCACGCATCACTTGACTTGCCAAACTATTTCAATTTTTTTTGAGAATATCTATTAATTTTAAAATAAATACATCAAGTGTACATGTATATACACACAGTATACACACTTTGTCCTTGAACTCAACTCGAGAAATTTGAGTTGTTCAAATTCAGTGTTCACAAACAATTTAGTTTTTTTATCAAGGATATTATTTTACCATTTATTTCTCTTTTGTCAAGCTTTCTTTATCTAATATCTATAGATTCTAACTCACAATAAAAAAAGTGAAATGTGTACACTTTTTTTCTGTCAATAATACAGATATCTGTACTACAACCTTCACTAATATTTTGTGGAACATCATTACGAACTTTTTGAAAAGAGAAAAAAGAAAGAGTCAATTTCGAAGTGACTTGAGAAAGACAGTTATTAAATTTATTACTCGTTAAATGTGTTACAAATTGTAAGAGTTGTATCAAGTTTTGTTGTCTCAAAATTAACCAAATTTTCATCTCTCTCTCTCTCTCTCTCCACTACCACCTGCTCATTATTTTTTGTTTGTCCTCTCCACTTTAATAAATTTATCTCATCTATGTCACTCCAAGACAAGTCTTACCTTGTTGGCTAATGATGCACGAGAGTTATGGTTCAATATAAAAAGAAAGTGTGGTAAAAATTGGATTTTTTTTACCAAATTGCTAAAAAAATTAAAATTACAAAAAAAATAAATTGGAGTCATCTCATTCCCTTGAACCTTTTCTCCAAAAAAAAAACTCTCCGTCTGTGACTTGTCTGACTAGAAATAGTCTTGTTTAATTTAGTGCTTACTCTATCACCCAAAATTTCATGAGACTTGACTAGACTGTACTTAAACTATTCACCCAGTAAAAAACAATGGGGGAAGTTTTTGACATAGAAAGTAATTAGCTGGATGTGCTTGTGCCTGTGTTCAAAAAAAATGGGGACATTTTGTTTCCCCTCCTAATTTATCTCAAATCGTAAACTTTGTACAGGTTGCCAATGCAGCTCTTTTTTTCTCTTTTGAGAGAATCAACTCAAGAAATGAAACTCTTTTTTTTTCAACATGTGTCATGTGTCATAGAGTTAAAAAACAAGGCTTATTTTTATAGGGAGACGGTACTTATGACCCAAGTCAAAAAGAGAGGGAACACATGACATGGCAATTAGAGAGAGAGAGAGAGAGAGAGAGAGATCACAATGGCTGAAAAGACGTGTGAATTAGCTTCCTTTTTTCTCTCGTCTATAATTGTCATTGTCAACTGTAATCGAATCCCTATGTACATGACCTTTTTTACACAAAAAAAAACCAAAAAATTCACTGCGTAGATGTAACAAAAGTAATCAAAGAGAATAAAAGAGAGAATAAAAGATTTTTTGCAATCGTTCTCACTTCTCAATCTTTGTGTGTTTTTTTCTACGTTTAATGAGATTTTGACTAAGACCCTTCAATCTTTGATTGTTTTTTTTCTTGCTAAAAAAGGTGGACGAGGACGAGAGGGGGGAGGAAGGAGGGATGATGGGGAGAGGGGACGAGGACGAAAGACTGTGGATGACTACTATGATTCAAATGGTCGGTCAGCCGAGGGACCATTTTATGCCCCTTCAAATTCAGTCTCACCTAATTCAGTCCCATCTTCACAACGAGTTGACCGTAATGGCGGAGAGTCTTCAAGTATTTCAGACGGAACTGACATTCATGTACCACCCACTACTAATGGGAGTGAGAAACCTGCAAATGGCACTAGTAATGGTCCCGTCGTCATTGTCCGGGGTGAAGAGATCGGTAAGGAGATTTATCTTTCAAAACTTTTTGCCATTCATTTAATTTAACTACATTTTTCATCCCCATTTTTTTCTCCTCCATTTTTTTCATAACTGACATATTTTAATAGACAAAAAATACAAAATGTATTCTTTATTTTTTAAAAATATTTAATTATCCATTTAAAGGGATCGTCGTTGTAGTTCTTCTTCTTTGGGTGGGTGCCATAATATTATTCTTTAATCGATGGGGTAAAATTCGAATGTTGGAACCTTATCAACCCAAATTTTGTGAAAGTCATCGGCCCTCTTGTCCCATGGCTGAAGTAACGACTGCCCAACAATACCCGGTGAGTGTCCCCAATTTTTTTTTCTTTGGCTAATCAATATCCCATTACAATCCACATTAATTTCATATTCAATTTGACCTTCCCTCTCTCTTTCTGTTGAGAGTACAGAAATAAAAATATAATGACCATAATTCCTCCTTGAGCTTATCTAACCTGATTACTGATTACCCTAAGCTGTACAGTGTACAATGCCAATGCACATATATAGAAATTAAATTGATGATAATTTTACTTGTAATTTTTATTTATTTTTCTATCATCTATAATAATCATTCTATTACTCCGTAATTTTGAAATCTTTTTTTTGAGCGATTGCGTATACTCTACACAGTCCTCCATTTCTTTTTTTTTGTATTAGAAGGGAAATGAGTTTATCTAATATAAATCTATAGGCATCTACCTGTACTACGGGATGAATGGAAGAAAGTAGAAATTGATAAAATAATAAAAAATAATTTAAGCCTATTGATATATACGAGTCATGATGGAAAGAGGGAGAGGATCGATTGGGTTGAGCTTCAAGGGACTTATTTATTTTCTCTCTCTTTTTTTTCCAAACTCATGTCCACTTATTGACATTGATTGTCATTGTCTGGTTGACTCTTGAGAAGAATCACGCAATTTTATAGGGAGTCAAATTTATTATGTAATACTCGTACACACACATATCCCTTCATATAAAAGTACAATAAAATGGTCTTTTTTACTCTTTTACCCTTTAATTTCTTTCGCTTTCTCCAAATGTAAAAAAGAAAGGTTACTTTTACTTATCATTCAACTTTTTTTTTGACCACATGCTAAAAGATAAAAGATGGCTAGGGGATAGATAGTGTACCCGAGAGAGAGAGAGAGTTGGACAAGAGAATGACAGAAAGTCAATCATTTAAGCTGTGTCAATTTTCACCACAGGAGAAAGTAGATAAAAGTCATTCACTTTTGTTTATTTTCAATATTATTTCTTTTTTTTGACTTTCTCTAGTCATAAATGAGAGTTTCTCATTTTTCTAAGCTTTCTTTTTTACTTTGGAGAAAACAGTTTCTCTTTTATTTATTTTTTGAAAAACGAAAGTCATTCACCTTAAATAGACACCGCCATCAGGAGATATAAAATTCTTATCAGATTATAGTCCTACAAATTTATTATCAATTTAATTTAATTTTTATTAGCGGTTTATTATCTAAACAAAAATATTCTAAAATAATAATTTAAGTCCGCAATATTCACTTATTTGCATAGTTGCAACTGTTGCAAGTATTAGTTAAATTTTATTCATTTTGGAACACACCATTTCAATTTCATTTTCTATTTCACGCATCATTCCTATACAAAAAAGGCCCATAGCATTTAAATAAACTTTAATCTTTGGACAACAATAAAGATTTTCTACTCTGTACAATATCCTTGTTCATTTGTACACAAAAAGAGGGGAGTAGTACATTGGACTTAAAATCGTTGAAAATGTCAAGGCATGGACATTACAAGACCATTGAGGTGTATTGTGTACTACACAAAAAAGAAACGAAAATACACGAAAGTCCACAGCCAAAATGTGTAGTCACAACTTGACTGTAAGAGAGGAGAAAAAAAGGAGTTTTGTGTAATATCCCCTTTTTTGAAGATTTATAATACAAACCCCCATAGAAATTGAAAGGGATACATGTTGAAGGAGTCATTCTTTAGAATTTGGTAATCAAGTGCTTCCTTCCAGCTCCCTTACCTTGTGTGTACACTACTACTAGCCTCTGCTAGTGAAAGTACACAAGACATAATGCTCAACGTGTACATTGTACACACGACTGAATTTTACATTTCACTTTAATGTTACATGTTAAATTTATTATGGAAACTATGTGACTACCATAACATTATGTACCGTACACACTCTATGTAATATACATTAACTTTAAAAGTCTCCTTACTTTCTCCATTCACAACTTGCAACTTTACTAACGAAAGTAGGTGATTGGAGATGGAGATGGAAAAAGAATTTATTCTTTGAGCTAAAGATGAGAGTTCATTTGAGGAGAAGGGGCAAACGTGTAGTTCACAATGTTGACAATTTCCATCTTTTTGCTCTTACTGTCACCGGATATTTGAATTGATGATCTGAGGGATATCAGTGATACAAAAAAAAACTATTATTATGAATTTTTTTTTCTCTTTTTTTCAATAACCCTTTCAACATTTGACCATTCCTTTCTCAAATAGAAAGTTTTCTCGTATAAAAAAAAGTTTTTTTTGTGCTTTGAATATTTTTATTCATGTCAAAAATAACTTTCTTTTTTGCTTCTGCATCTTGTAAAAATACAGATTTGTCTGTTATGTAGATTCTTTCCAATAAATTGCAATCATATAAATATTTTCATGTACTTTGTATCTGTATACGCACAACACAGTTACAACACTGCACAGATACATAAATGTATAGTGTATGTATTAGGGCAACTGCAATTTGTTTCTTTTTAAGTAGAAAATTTATTTTTTTTCAAAATTGACAAATTTGTAAACAAATTTTTTTTTGAATTAAAAAAAAGGAATTTGGTCTTTGAAACCATTTTTCTAGTCTTTTGTTCCCATGTTTTCTTTCCACTTGTGCTACTATGTAATTTAGTGAATTTTGATGGCTATTGTAACGTACAGCTAGAAAAACTACAATATTTAGAATGGAAATTCATACATGTACATATTTATTTGATATTGGATCGATTTAATTTTTTTTTTGATACTAGTCTACAATTTCGATTACGATAACAAGACCCTCATTCTTCTCTCTCTCTCTTACAGGGCACACACACCGTTTATTCTCTTTTGAGTTTTGACAGATACAAAATTGAGTGACAATCACATAAAATAAAATGGAGAAGTGGGAACGCCATTACACTTTTTAGTTTTTCTTTTATGGAAAATATTACTAATAAAAAATTGAACACTACAATTTCTTTAAATAAATTGTACAAATTTAGTATTCATTTAAAATTAAATATTTTACAATTTTACAATAAATATTAATTTTTAATTAGATTTTATATTTTACATTAAAAAACATTTTCACTCAAGAGTTTCTCTTCTAAAAAATAAAGACTTTTTTTTGAAAATGAAGACACCATTTTTTTACACTTACTTTCACTCCATAGATTCCCAAAATAAAAAAACTATTAAGAAATTCCTCTAAAGAGCTTTTCTAAAAGGAATGATGGTGAAATTTTCGTGTAATGTACTATAAAAAAAGTACATTGTGTGTATACAGTCTATGCATGTGTGTAGATTTATTTTAATAATCTTAATGGCGTCTCTTTTTTCTCCTCATAATGTTCTCAGCCTTATCTCTTATTTAATAAGATGATTCCCTTTGTGTGTAATTTCTATACAATTTTCAAACCCCTCTGAATATGTATTACATTGTACAGAGTAGCAGATAATGAAATCTCAATGTGTTTGGAACATGCGGCATCCCATTTTTTTATTAAAAAAAGTGTGGATCATCAAATTATACAAAAAGTCTTATAAAATAAAACTACGCACGCATCTCCTCTCTCTCTCTCTCTTTCTCTCTCTCTCTCTCTTATATTAGTATTCCGCACACAAAGAAAAAAAGATAATCGATGCTCTCAGAGTTTGAACAAGTTAATTAGCAGATGAAGCATAATGAATTCTTTTCCTGGCAGGCTTTTGGGGTTTTTTAGTTTTTTGTGAGTCAACAGTTTGAAACATTAAAAAATGTAACAAAAGTGGTCAAGAACCGCCAGGAGTACCACTCACCTCTTTCTCTCTCCCCGTCTCTTTTTGGTGGTATAGAGGTAGAGGAGAAAAGAATAGAGAAAATTAAAACCAAAAGTCGTCATTGTTTGGAGGCTCCTCTTTTGTTGTAGGCAAGATGAATATCATACATTATGAAAGGGATATTTGATATGGCTAATGAGAGGAGGATCATGTGGTAGAGTTGGATGAGGAGTATAAAGAAGATCTCACGTTTCTATTTTCCAAGAAGTGTGCTCTACTTTCTCTTTGCTAGAGAGAGAGACAGAAAAGTTGCGTCGCAGCTTCATTTCCTGGAATATAAAAAAAGAAGGTTAAAGATTATAACAGAGCCAATGCAATGGAGGCAATAAACCGAGTAAGCCTATCATCATAGGCGATCATATAATATTGTACATACACTTTAATGTGACAATAAACCACCCTCTCTTTCTCTAATACTCCTAAATCTTGCATGGCTAAAGGACTTTTTTTTAACTATTCTTTTTTTTGAATCATATTGATCTCTATTGAGAGCTTATATTTTTACATTTTATTCTACTTTTTTTTTTATTAAAACCTAAACCTTACATAAGGAATAAAGGATTTTGTTTAATGTTTTTAATGGGAATTTGTGACTTTTAAATTCTAAATCAAGACTTTCACTTTTACTTTCACTTTTCTTCTAGTGAAATGCGTAGTACTTTATTATATGCAGGGAGAAAGCTAGAAAGGAAAATGTGTGAAAAAATGGTTATCTCACCTTTGTCACATTTTTTGGAAAAAAATCTATCATGAAAAAGTGGAGACGTTCCAATTAGAGATAAGAGAAAATGGAGAGAGGCTTTAAAAAAATATTGAAAGATTAGGCTTTTGTCAACTAAAGGGAATTGAAGGGAGGGAAAGTGACAGTGAAAAGAAGAAATTTTTTTCTGAATGGGGGAGTTGCCACTTTTGGGAGAGAAAGTAGAAAGAGAAAGTGTAGATTGGTGTAATGATGATGAAGATGAGAGAAAAATCTTTCTTTTTGCCAAGGCAATGGAGATTGCTATGGCAAAATTCTTATTAAGGATATTTTTTATATGTGTCGTGAGTCGTGTCTACCTGTATTTGATATATATTGGACTGACAATTTTGTATTTGATTGTATTTTTTTACATGGGGGATTGAAGGGACAGAGAACGTACTCAAAATTCAATATTTCGACAGAGTTGATGGGCTCACCGCACTTTGCCAAATGTAATTACCATGGGATCAGTGGGATGAGTGGTTATGGTGGGATTGGACTTGGACCAGGAAGTCGCCCTAGACAAAATTCCGTATTTGTCACTTCACCACATACAGCAGCCGCCATGGCTATCAATAGTTCCAACCTCAAGAATGCTTCGAGGAAAACTAAATCTGCCATCGATCTTTCTACTCTCGTCTTATCTGAACAGTTTCTAGAAAATGTGCGACGAAATTCCAAAAATTCCATTACTCACTTGTAGAAAAATTCCTTCCAAATAGCCACACCCCCCAAATCCACCTCCACCCCACCTCTCAACCACAATCACATCTTCATTGTCTTCTTCTTCGCTTCATAAATATGCTACTGCTACTTAAAATACTACCCACCTTTTGCTCTCTCTCTCTCTTGCTCTCTTGCCTGAATTCAAAAAATTCTAGAGAATGACAAAATGTATTTTATTTAAGCATAAACCGCACAATCACCACCAACGGGTAAAGCTTTCAGCAACCAATTGCATTTTTTTAGTCATTTTAAATTATTATTACTTATTATATTTGTAGTTTGTAGTCAATTTTTAATGTTCTGTTTTAAATATTTTGTTTTATTTTTAAGATTTTTTTTTACTATTTTTGATTTTAAGTTTGGGAGTCCCAAAATTAAAATTGTCCCAAATTGGGACATTTGGGATTTTTTTTAAAATTATTTTTACGAAATTGAGAGGATTATTTTTAAGAAAATGAGACAGTTTTTTAAAATATTATTTTGATACAAAAATTAATTAGTATATATTACATCATTTCATCTACAAAAAGGTATTTTAAGAAAAGAAGATATTTTTTTACCAAAATTATTAGAGTTTTTACAGCACGCAAAAATTTCATAGTATTTTTTTGATAAAAAATTCATTTTAATTTCTTAATTAGTTTGCAATATTTTAAATTCCCTAAATGCTTTTAGCAAATTCTACTTTAGAGTAGAAACTGCATTTTGACAATATTTTATCCATGATTAAGAATTTGAGTCACAATTAATTAAATTGTAATTTTTTGAATAAATTATTTTTTAAAAAAGTATTTTACTTAGTAAATGACTTGATTTTAATTGTGGATAAAATATTGAAGAGGGAGACTTTTTTACAATTAAAAATTTTGCCATTGTAGTTCTCACCACCAATTAAAAAATAGTTAAAAAACACAAATTCGGAATTTTTAACCAGCTTCTTTTTTTATAGTAGTCTCTACTTTGAGAGTACTCAAAGTTAGAACTTTTTATTAGAAAAAGTTGAAAAAACTTACTTAGTAGAACTCGACTGAAATAAAGAACTGATTCAGTGCCAAAAAAAGATACTTAAAATTTAATTAATTAACATGCAATATTTTTTGCATTTTGAAATTAAAATCAACAATTTACTGCATCTTTTTATTATTATTTTGCTAAAAATATATTACCCAAGTATAAGTCATATACGGGGTCACCAAAAGCATTTTTAGAAGCAATTCAAGCAGCATTCGATAGTTTGCATTATTATTTTCATTTAGTTTTATTTTTTATTTAAGGCGGCCAATTTTGGCACCAGCAAACTAATTGAAAACGCCAGCTAATTTATTGCAATTCCAAGCAAATATATTGAACCACCAGCAAATATCTTAAAACGCCAGCAAATATTTTTAATTCTTAGCGAATATATGTAGTCCCCAGCGAATATTTTTTATTATCATGAA
>JAQIVZ010000421.1:0-69163 GCA_034700945.1 Arrhopalites spinosus
TTTAACATGGGAATTTTACGCGAAACCAAGTCTCCACTCACTCCCATAGGACTTTCTGAACGAACACCCTGTATATATACAAGTTGAGTATTAAATGTAAATGATGTATACAATCATTTTAGAATACCCATACTCTAATACCCGCAGCACCGTCGTCTTCTTTTTTCTGCATCCTGTCTTTACCCGCGTGTGCGCCTTCAAGAGAGAGAAACGTGGAAGCATTTCACATCTTTTTTTTTCTTATAATAGGAAGGGCTCTACATATACACAGCAAACATTTGGAGATATAAAACTTTATAGATGTAGTGTGGCTTGTTCCTCCAACGACAGTCGGTCCCCATTGCACACACAGAGTAGAGTAAGAGAGAGAGCTTAAATGTATGTTCGTACCAGTCCGAAAAACTCCGAGAATTTCTATAGGCCCTCTGTGCACTATGGGCTTTGAGAGTATAGGGCATAGGATTTACTTTTGTTTCCTAAGGATTGAATTGATTCAATATACCTTTTCCCCTTATGTAAGTAACTACATATGCACATATACCTCTCCATTATGTATGCCCAGCACACGAACGGGAATTTCTCTCTCTCCCCTCTTTTTCTATTCTTCTCCTCTCTGTAACCCTAGCAAAGGCAACCACAGTGATGCCCATTTTTAAGCGTAGTCAGGTTGCTACAAAATTGGGAATAAGTGTAAGGAATATTTCTGAAATTTTAACGTCATTATTTTGGAATATTTTTTATGTGGACTAGACAAAACTAGGGACTGAATGTTGACAGTGTGATTGAAAAATGAAGGGAGAATCTGAGACGGAATTTTGAAAATTAAGGTAAATGAAATTTTTAATAACATTTTATGGAATAAAAAATTGATAAAATAAAAAATTGACATTTTTCATCAGTTGTTTTGCCAGTACTTAAATGAAGACCACTGAAAAGTGGAACTGGACGGCACTGGAAAGGGGGGGGGGGGTATCGATCTCCCTTTTAAAGTGAGAGTTGGTTGCTTTTCGTGTTATTCCATCTTCGCTCCTCGTTCAGTGATCGTCTCTCTCTCTCATTTTTCAGAGTGTCTGTTGGAAAAAGACTGGAAATTCTTGTTTTTTCGGTTTTTTAAACACATCTTTGATCCTCTCCTCCTTTCATTTCGTACGTCAACTGAGAGAGTACGAAGACATTAAAAATTAAATATTGTATGGGATTATTTTTTAGTTTAAAAAAGGGAAAAGTTAAAAAAAGTTGTTTTTTGAAAAATATTAAACAACAAGATTTTCATGTGTATAAAAACTAAAAGTGAGATATCCAAGTGAAAAATCTTGTTCAGCTGGACAGTTTGTTAGTGAGAGTGTGGGTGAAGGAATTAGTTTTTTACTTTTAGTCAAACTCTCTGGATTTTCCAGTGACACATTGATATATAAAAACAAGTTTGAGACTGGAATTATAAAGTTGTAGTAGCCACTAGTTTTCACTTGTGTTAGAGTACCAAGTTAAAAGTAGTTGTGTGTAAAAGACGGAAAAAGTTTTTCTTTGACAAAGTCAAAAGTTTGACTTGCAACACCAGGCCCATAATTAAACTAAAAGCGAATTTTAAAGCACAAGTATTATTACACACACACACAACTTTCGTGTAATTCTCCATTTGAGCAAACTGGTAATTATAAAAAAGTAATAATAATAATCGTAGTCGTACTTTTGGGTTTTTGTTTTTGTTGTGTGGAATTTTGATGATGATGGTTTTTGAATTAATTCAACTTGCCGCATCAAAAATTTCTTGGTGGTTTTAAATATTTGTTTTTTTTGTTGTCATTTTTTGGGTTAATTGTTAATTTACTATTCTCTCTGTATTGACAAATATTATTGTCTGTACATGTCACCGGTTGCACGCGATCTCCAATATAATTGTGACTGATAAACTGGTACTAGTGATAATCTTTTCCCCTGTTTTTGTTGATTGTAGAAAATGGGACTTTGACAATTGAAGATGGTAAAGGAGTAACGAAAATTGTTGGATTTTTGATCAAAATGAAGTAATATCCTGTGAAGCTCAATATCATCATCATCATCATCAAGATACTACAAACAAACAACATCATTTACATGAACAGTTCATTCTCTTTCATGTGTTGAATAATGTTCTTTATTTTTTACGATGAGTGATTATCATCAACATCAAACTATTATTCAATATCGGTGAAAATTGACTGGCCCTTGTCAAAAGTTGAACAGACAGTGTGTTTCTCAATAAACAATAATAAAAAGTGAATATATCAAGAATCATAACATAACAGCAAAAAACAAGAACCACAACTGACAGCGAATGAAACAAGATTTTCTTCATTTTGAGGTAACATTAAATCAAATTTCATGGAGTAATATAATATGAATTTAGTGTATTATATTTTTATCCATGTTTATTTGTAGTAAAAATAGTTTGGGTTTTGGGTTTTGGATATTGATATTTACAATGAAGAGATATATGTTCAAGTCACAGCTTCGGGTTCCTCCTTGAAATTCATAAGACTATTTGTTTTCCTTGACAGCCGATGAATTACATTGCTAACATCAATTCACTTGTTATTATTTCTTACAAACATTAGGTTCAATCAATCAAAGTATGAGTACGTTTTATAAGTAGTGACGGCATGGGGTCACCAAAATATCCATTCGAGTTGGAATCGGAATGAACATGAAAAAAACTATTCCAGATAGAGAGTTGGTTTCGTTTCGAAGATAGATAGAAGAAGAAAAAGTCGTTCAAAATCAGTTTTCTTTTTTTTACTCGAGAGTTGATTTATCGATATCTAAGAAATCGAAACCTTTATCTCGAAAAAAGTTTTTATCCTCCGGCAAGTTTGTCCTATATATTATATTTTTAAAAAAACTTGATTGTACGTTTTCAAAAAAAGTTGAGTATTCCATTTTATTTCAAATAATCTAATTTCTAGTAGTATCTATTATTAATATTTAGTTGTATAGTAATGAGATGAACATGTTTGTCTGTAATATTTATTATTGTAAGAGAACAGATGCTTGTTTTTTTATACTTCAAAATAAGGTAACAAAAATATTACAATTTTAGCACGCACAAAATATATATGTTTGAAACGAAAATAGAGTAGTAGTATTATATGTAGTACAGAGTAAAATTGCTAAACATGGAACGCAACTTGCAATAATTTTAGAGAGGAGAGAAAAAAGGAGAAAATAGCCATCATCATCACTCTAAGGTTCACGCTTGATATAGTTATAAGAGAGAGAAAACGGGTATAATATAGCATGTCACAAAAAACCTTCAGACCATACCACACTACCAGTTTACCAGAGAGAGAGAGAGAGAGAGAGAGAGTTTTCCCAAAAAAAAGTGTGAGGGAAAATGAGGAGAATAAAATAAAAATAAAAATGGGCTTTTCCCGGTCCCAGAAAAAAAGTGAGAATAACCGTGGTAGGTATATAACTTATAATATAATATATGTAGGAGGTATACCTTTTTTACTCCCTCCCGAAAATACATTGAATGAATTGACTAGCGAAAAAAAATACACGTAGAGTTGGAAAAAAAAGGTGAGCGGTCTCTCCGAGTTTTTTTTCTCCGGAATTTGCATTAGTTTCCCGGGGGTTATGAGAGTTGAGTCCGCAGAGTCCAAGTAGGAGTAGGAGTAGAGTTGAATAACATGGAAGAAGAACAATATATGTATATCAAATAATAAAGAATATAGATCTATAGGCTGTAAGTACAATATACAACGATGGAATATTTCAACAAGATATATATATAATAATATAGATTTTTTTGTGTTGTAGATATGCCCCTGCTGTCCTCTCTCTCTTTTGGTTCAATTCGTATTCTTATTTTGTAAACTCGGAGATATATTTTACCCGATGCGATATCCTCTCTCTCTCTCTCTCTCTCTCTCAATTCCAATATATATTTTCCAGTTCAGTCTCACTCTGTTCTACCATGAAATGAAAATAGTATCCAATATATTCCGCTTCCGTTTCCTTTCCATCCTGTCCTTCTCAACTGGAGGAATCGTGGTCTATGGTGGTGGCCACCATCTTCCAGTCCAGAAGTTTTACTTTACTTTCCTCTTTCTCTATTCAATTCCTCAGTCTCCAGTACAAGACTAAGGTAGTAGTTGAAGGACAGTCGTTCCAGTATTTGTGTAACTTTTCTCTAACTCTAATCCTAATATCTAAGTAATCTCTCGACAGTTTTCTTCTTCCTTACCAGTTCCACTTCCAGATAGACTCCAAAGACTGAGAACTAAGTACAAGACATTCTCCAACTTTCTCAGATCCTTCCGCTTATAATATTGTCTTTTTTACCACCGACTACAGACTACATCATCAAAAGACAGAGATATCTTCAAAAAAAAATAGAATATGAATTGGAACACATAAAAATATCAAATCTATATTAGCTCAATGATATTATATTTTATCTTCTCTCATACCGATATGTACGAAATATAGTAGATACAATACTAGACTTAAGCTCTTTTTTTGAAATGTAAAAGTAATATTGCAAAAAAATAGAATTCTTAGTCACAACAAGAGTTTTATTAAGCCCACTATGATTTTTACATAATATCTCGAGTATACTATAATATGTAGTAGGAGTAGTTTTCTTTTTTTAGAAAAAAAACTGGAAAAGAAAATAGAGAGGAAGGAAGTAGAAAAGTAGTGTTTGCATATCCATGAGGGATTAAAATAAATTAAATTCTTATTGCAATTCTCACATTCCGTCTCCAGCAGACTACCATTACTTTGTTCTTATAGTCTCCCCCCACTCCTCTTCTGGTTTTTAATACCTCCAAAGATAAATTACCTGTATAATATAAGGAGAGAGCTGTTCAGGAAGAAGGGAAGAGGTATAATAATATTCTTGGAGAGAAGGTAAAAATGAAAAGAGAGATTGTGATTATTATTATTATTAAAAAACGTATATCATATACACTACTAGTATAAAGGGTTATTATATAATAACAAGAAGCTTTGGAACATTGAATTGAAATGAGAGTTTTTATACTTTGTGTGTTTCTCCCGTTATGGTATATTACATAAAAAATACTATACAGAGAGAGACTTCAGAGAGCCTCGTAATATTGTAATAGCTCTGTCTCTCTATACAACTTTATTTTTTATGTTATATTCAGAGGGCTATGATGGAAAAGAAAGAAGTTATAACCTTATCAAAGAGAGAAAAAAAAGAATGGTTTATATGAACTGGAACATTTGTGATTATGATTATGTTTCGATTATGATTCACCATTCACAATTCCCATTGACTGATGAATCATACTTTTTAGTTTTATGAGTATTGTGCAATGAGAGTTTCAAAAGCAAAATAGAGGAAATTTAAAATGAACGATAAGGTTAAGACTTGAAAAAAAAGAATACACAATACAATAGTATGACATGTAAATAGATAGGTGAAGATAAACATTTCATAATAATATTGTTCAATTTTAACCCTCTCTGTCTCTCTTGGATGACCATACCATGTTATATTTTTCAGTTTGACACTCTATTGGTAGCTCAGTAGATATTCTTTTTTTAATATGTACAAAAGTGATAGGGACGGATACGGAAACATTTTGGACTTGGTGTAATTTTTAGAGCCACAAAAATTCTTGTTTTTTTTTGTTATTGTTCAACACGGACTTTGCCTCTTTCTCTAATATACTAATTCGGTTGTCGTGTACTATGTTTTAAATTTTGTGTAGTATAAAGAAAGACCTTTACTCTATACTTTGTACATATTGATATTAGTTGTAGAGGGGCTATGTTACTGTGTGTGCTATGTGTAGAAGGAAGTAAAGGGAGAGTGGCGGACAGAGGCATAAATTTTATATGTATTTTTGGATAGTGTTTTAGTGTAATTGAATAGTGCCAATCGCGGACGTAGGGCGGATGGAAAGGTTTTCATGTGAAATATAGGAGTGGCAGAACCATGCGAATTGCAAATAATAATCATAATAATATATGCTATCCATATAATACATGAATTGTATTTTATATCCATCCACTACATATATCTTGCCGAAACTGCCAATAGGCAGTTTCATGTCTATGTAGTACTACTGTATGTACCTACATAATTTTGTTTTCCCTTTTCTTCGTGTGTGGACAATGAAAAAGTATATAGAGATATGTACATAAATAATAAATATTTAATGTCCATGAGCCTCACATTAAAGATTAAATGTGTATATGCCAAAAAAGTGGCCTCTATATTTTTGGCCATGTTGTATGTATCTGTAGCTAAATGAACCCCCTAGGTAGTGGAAAAAATAGATGTGTATCATGATTTTGGAGTCGACGACAGACGACGTCAGTTGCAGACCAACGACAAGGTGGTGACAGGAATTAATCGAGATGTAGCAATTTGAAATAATGGGAGATGATGGTGGGGAGAGATGGTGATAGTCCGTGTAAATGTTTAATTATACAACATATTTTATTGTAGGTTCATCAAGTGTTCAAAATTCATACATAGACCCTAGACAAGTATGCCGTATATTTCATGTATTAAATAATATTACAGAACATTTCCTCTTCAAACTACTAATATTCTTTACACACACGAACACACACACTAGTTTGGACAGAATTTTCTCATTTTGTTCAAATAAAATTAATAATACTTAAAAAGTTGAGAGTTGAAAATTGTAAAAGTCAAAATTAGTTAGAAAGAAAATGATGATTCAACTTTTTCTCCCTGTGTGTGTGTGTGTCCCTGAGCTGAATGTGGAAAAGGATTTAATTTTTATGTAAATATTACACATATAGGGAATAAAAGGCTAGTCAAGGTATTAGTAGTAAAACCATGAGTGGTTCATTTTAATTGCTCTCTTGACTCTCATGTCATCTTTTTTGTCACGACTTGTGGGCACAAGAGGAGAGAGACTTTTGTGGTTTGTGATTTGTGACAGATAATTCTCGCTCTTGTCTCTCCCTCTCTCTCTCCATGATAATCCTTAGTAAAATTACCTTCAGAATTGGTAATTAGCAAGTTGACATTCATTGGCTAGTCAGTTGCTAGCATCTTCTTTATTGTGAATCCTCATGTCAACTCTATTTGCTTTGTCTTTTTTAATATATATGTGAATGTGTGTATCATGTAACATTTGTTTGAGAATCCTTTTTTTTCAATGTGAATTCACAGAGAACATTAGTGAGAGAGAGAGACCGTCAACATAAGCTAAGAGTCATAAAAGTCACAATATTTTATCGTTATTCATTTATTTTATTTAGGCTTGCGGCCCATGATAAATATTAGAGAGAGAGAGTAACCATAATAATAATATATATATTTTTTATCCCATCTTTCTCTAACTAGTTTGACTTATTTGCAAACATTTTGGCAAAATCCATTAGGCTCTTTCGGTTACGCTCATGACTTTTTTTGTGTGTAGAAGACTCTGTGTATTTTTTCAAGTTAAGTTTTAGTTTGACGTTCCTTTTTTTGTTGTTGTGTGTGGGGCGGTGAATGAAGACAGGGGATTGAGTTTGAAGCATAAAATCAAACAAGTTTCTTATACAGTCGTATGTGTACTCTCCTCATCTTTTTTTACATTTTTTTCAGCTTTTGTGTGTGTACTCTACGAGTATCCTACCAAAAAAAAGTTTTGTCCTGTAGCGTAACTTTAAAAACTCTGTGAGTAGGAATGACTTTGATGGTTTTTCATAAATTATAATTTTGAACGGGAAATTTTTTTATTTTACTATCTGTTTGTATATCTACAATTTTTTTTGTAGAGACAGAAAACTTGAAAAGTATTGTTAATAAATGAAATATGAATTTTGTGTAATGTAAATATTACACATGAGATTTTTTTTTACAAAATTATATTTTATTTTCTATATGCGAAAAAGAAGTTGGACTGCTAAATTTAATGGGATTTTTTCTTTGCTCTCTTCTTGAAAATAACAGTCAATGGAGAAAGAGAGGGGGGATGTAGTTTGACAAAAAGACATTCAATTTATGGGATTTATTTTTTATTGAATGGATTCTATAACTCATTTTATATTATTATAATTTACAGATTGAAGTCTATTGACAGTTGGAAAAATCCAGCCTCCTACATCAACATCAACATTTCTCAAAAAAAAATTTGTGGATTTAATTCACTAAAAAAGTTACCAAGAGAAAATAAACAATTTTTTTTGGAAGTGAATCAAGCAAAAAATGGCAAACTGCAAGATGATAAATATTATTTGCCTTTGGATTTTTGAGTCAATTTTAGTCGTGAGCTTTTTGGATGGACAATTTTTAATTGCAGCAATGCATGGTAAGTTATATATAATATTAATTTTAATCTAGTTAAACTATACCCAAGACCCCAAGAATTTTGTGTTTGGTTTGGACTACGTAAATAATTAAGGAGAAGAATATTGAAGTTGTGAGTTGCATCTTGTGTAATTTTATTCATGAAGGGAGGAAAGGAGAACCCTTGTTGTTGTTACAAGAAGATTGTACAATGTTAGATGGAGAATATGGAAGGGAGGGAAGGGAGCCTTGAGGCAATTTTAATGTTGTGGAAAATGCGGTACCTTTTACAATGTCGATTCCGACAGATTCCAGTCATGTCAGAGAAAAAAGATGGATTGGTCTTTGGGTCAACGGAGGTACACACTTCTTGATAGACGTTGACTTTGACAAATAGTCAGCCTTTACATGATCAAATTACCTGTAATTGAAAAGGAGGCAGTGTGATAGGAATTTTATGTCATCTGCACTCTTTACACACACAAACCGTCCTTTATAATAATCCTTGGCAGGTATGGGCATGGTTTGGATAAATATCAACCTTAATTTAATTTAATAGAACATTTATTATAATAACTCATTTCCCCTTTGTCATGAATAACAGTCCAGACCATTTTTCTTCAATCTGTCCATGACTTTTTAATACATGGGGACTCTTTTTTTTTATTATTATCTCTTACTCCTAATGAGAATGATGGTCATGATGATGGATTACTTATTTTAAAAAAACCAGTTTTACATAAATTTTTTATTAATTATTTTTTTTAAAAAATAATTTACATAAAGATACTTGGAATATTTCGATGTTTTTGTACAAGCTGGACGCCATTCATAAAATAATTGACTGTGCTAGTCCATAGACTCTTCAAAGGGGAAATAGTGAAAGTATGGTTAAAATTCATATCAAAATGAGGAACAATTAAAATAATTTGTTTTTTTTCCAAAAAAATCAATGCAAGATTTATTGTCAAGTTAAAAAAAGGAAAGAAAAAAGAAAGTAAACTTTTTTAAACGGCTTGAATAAAAAAAATGTCTTTCTTTCGGTCATAAATCAGATTAAGGGAGTTCGCTTCATTAAGCTTTTAATTTCTGGTGGAGGGTTTTTTTAAGAAAAAGAGTTGATGTTCTTGTTCTTTGGTGATTTGTGTGTGTATGTCATCATGTCGTGACATGTCACAAGGAATTTTTTGGGATCAAGAGAACATTTCCACAGTTGTGTCTAACTTCCTCTTTTTTTCCAACAGTGGTGACATGGGGATATTACACAAGGTATTACCATAGTGTAAGGTTGATTAGAAAATCAGAAATTAGAGAACCGTGTGAGAGTGACAGTAAGAGAGAGAGGGGGGGGGGAGGAAGTAGGGAGACATTGAAAACTAGAGAGAAAGTTTTACAAATTTAATTTTAAAAGTCAGGGCAATCACATTGCCTTTGATGACATTGTGGGCGTCGTATTCCTCAAATAGGAAATCAAAAGAGTTCATTAAAACTTTTTCTCTTTTTTCCCTTCCATGTAATATACTCTCTGTCTCTCTCCTTTCTCCACACGAGCCTTAGAGTACTACAAAAAAAGCTCACACTGCAAAAAAAAATAGAAAAGAATTCGGCGTCCTTTGTGTATTTTCCTGTTTGTTCCAATGAATTTCCTTTACTTCATTTTGCATTATTTTTTTCCCTTTCTCTTTTCTTTATCAACATTCAACTTTTTTTTCACTTTCATTTCCATTATAATATTAACATATACAAGAGTCAAAAACATTTCTCTTCTTTTTTTTGGTGCCTCAAAAAATATAATTATTTTTTTTCTGTATTGTATCCCCCATTAATTAAATTTTGTTCAAGTGTTTTTTTTTCTTTTCTCATAATTTAAAATTTCAGTTGCAGAATATTTTTTAAAAAAGAGAATTCAGTAAATTCAAAATTGTGTTGTAAAAATCAAAAGTTGTCTCTGTTTTAAAATAGTATAGAGGAATTTTTAGACTATTAGAAAATGTCGTCACATATGGAAGGAACTTGAGCTTTAAATTAGGATAAGATTAGCTGTTGAAAGTTTTTAGAAAGGAAAAAAAGGGAAAGTCTACTTTTAGTTGTACAATGTAAAAGACAGGATAAAGAGGTTCTTTTTAACTCTAAAAGAAAGTCTGTAATATTGTTGAGAGGGAGGAAGAAGAAGGGGAAAAAATTAAATCCAATGATGTATATTTTGTGTATGCATACGTTTTTTGAGTTAAATCAATAGTAATCATGGAGAGGGAAAAATGCGGGACAAAGTTTAAGCTCTTCCAGTTGAACGTCTCCTTAATTAAGCTCATTAGAGGAAGAGTTTTCCTTGAAGCGTATCTATATCTATGGAACACTGTTGGATATGTTCACAAGTAAAAAGTCTCTTTTATAGATTTCAGCAAACTTGTATGTACTTACATGGTGTTGGGTGGGTATCAGAACATGTTCTCATGCACACACAGAAAGAGAGAAAGAGGGACTACGACTGAGTCATTCACTCTCTCTCTCTCTTCGTCTTGCTACTTTTACTTGATCTCCTCTCAAGTTGTACCATGTAGTTTTTAGAATGGCAAACTTGTTCTAAAACTCTGCATGCTTCCCTTCCCCATGATTCTGATCCTATAGTTTTATCCTTCTTGGTTCTTCATCTCTCTCTCTCTCTCTTTCTCCTTGGTTTTCCTTTACACCAAGAGTTAGCGTTTCATTACAGGAATTAGTGGTTTTCGTTCCACTTTCAACATCAACTTTTTAATAAGCGTGGATGGTCTATGTTTTACTCTTTAGAATCCATCATGAGTCATTCTCACTCAATTCTCTTTTATTCACTCTCCCTTCTTCCTTCTTCTACTTTATGTAGGGGTAAAATTACAGTTTGGACAACTATTGATTTTCTATTGTGTCTCAAAGTATCAAGATTTATAAGGTCAAGAGGTTACATTTTGTCATTTTTCAATTCGAATTTCAGTGGCCAGTTTTTTTTTATTTTGTGAATTTTTATGTCGAAGCTCGACGCCGTTTGCGTGAATAATTCGTTCGCTGGTCAAGAATCGTAGGATAATCTTTTTGGTAATCTTAATCTCTCTTAGTATGGTATTTATTCGATTCAGAAATAAATGTCATTTATTAAATGACAATTTTCCCCAAGAAAGTGGTAGAGTTAATTTATTAGCCATTGTACAGTGTACACAAAATGAAAACAATAATACTTATCATTGAAAAATATGATTAGTTGTCTAGTTTATAGACTAAAGTTGGATTGAAATAAAGTCAAGGATACAAAGAAATAAAACTCAATTTTGAGTTCATTTCTAGTCCACCACTGTCCTTCAATAGTTTTTTTGGTGGGGTATTGACAAGGGAGAGTCAAAAGAAAAGAGTTGAAAAAAAATTGAATAGTAAATAGATGTATATAGAGGGAATAGAAATAGAATAGAGATGGCCGATTTAGTTGAAAAAGAAGAGGTTGTTTGAATTGGTTGACTATAAGTGAAGCATTTTTTTTGTAGAAAAATGGTACATGTATAAAAACCTTTACCTCAGAAAAGATCCATAATAAAAATTCTTGATACTTTAGAATATCAAGGAGGATGAAGAGAAGAGAAAAAAAAGAAAGAAGAGTTGACGACGATATGGTGTGGATATGTGCAGTCAAGGGGGCAGACTGCAGGAAATCTAAAGTAGGGAAAAAAATTGTCAGCGAAAGCAAAAACCGACACATGAAAGTGCCAACTCGTCGTCGTTTTAAACAAGTCCATGGAGGGAGAGTAGAGAGAGTAGAGAGCAAAAAGAAGAGAGAAAAAAGTAAGTCCTTATCTCTCGAACAGATACTTGACAGAATTGTGGGTGTGCACTCTTCAGTTCAAACGGCCAACTTAAAAAGATGTAAAAACGTCTGAAAAATCCCTATACAGACAGAGAAAAGTATCTGTAGAGAGAGAGAGAGAGGAGGGGGGGACAAGGTACAAGAGGTAGAGACTTTGAACTATTGTATAAAAGTCTTGTATCTAAAGGGATGTATACATATCGTTTCACTTTACTGCTACTCCAAGCTTCTTTTCTGTCACATCTGATTGAGTTTTTCTGCTGGCGAATCATATTGTCGTCTCTTTTCTTTCTATTCTTGTATTCTCTCTCATCTCATGTGGATAGTAACCAAAAAAAAAGAATTCCAAAGCCTTAAAAAGTATTATGCAAGTGTATTACAGACCAAGAGAAGACGTCCAACCTTTAGTCTACTTTTCTTTACTCTACATTTCAACTTTGTATGGCATGTCGGCTGATACTGTCGACAAAGACGGGTGTATCTGTATAGACATGTTGGAATCGATTTTCAGAATTTTCTCTTTTTTTATATATATTCACTTGGGGTCTCAAGGTTTTTACATGGAATAATGTAGAATGCCCGCATCTTCTGGGGAGTTTAAGTTGGAGGAATTTCAAGTAGGAATTGTAAACTCAAGTTGAGGAATATGGGAGGAAGATAAATTTTAAGTAATTTTATGAGTTTTGGGTTTTCAACTATTTTAAATACTTTATTTTTCAGGGTCAAATTTGGTTCGGGGGGATACTCTCTATTATCGTCAACCGGACACTCAAGGGGATCGGAATTCAAAGCATCCTGCAGGTAAACAAGTTTAAAATTTTTTATTAGGATATTTATAAACTATTTTGTTGTACTTGAACGCCGTTCATGGAATTGTTGATATTTTTGTGCATATTGGGAGTAAGAGAGATTGCTTATGTACCTTGCAAGAGCACAGAAAATAATTGTTAATTGTAAATTGAAACTAATTTGAGTAAATGAAGACAGAAAATAGAAATATTAGAGTGTAAAATTTCAATTTTTTTTTGTACAAGTCCTCATGTATTCCTTCAGACTGTCACAGTAGCGAGTGTCGAGTGCCATATAAATCTGAGTGTCAATCTCAAATTTCTCTCTCTGTTTTTTGTATTGAGAGTTGAGAGACGGTTTGAATTTTTTTTGTATCTTTTTTTCTTTTTAAAAAAAAGAAAGCCAACAGAGACTTTTTTGGTACGGAAATGTTGGCTATGATATGCGGATGCGGATGGATAGGATGGGTGAGAGAATATTATTATTATGAAAGTGCGACGAGGACGAGGATGACTGTGACTGCATCAATAAATAATATTTACTTCATAGTGAAGACATAGAAAGTATCCTGTCAGAAAACTCCCCAACATCATTAGTATCCGTCAAAAAAAAAAAAATTTCTCTCTTCCCCCAAAAAAATCCAAAATGAAAATCTAAACGAAAATATATATCCTTCCTCGTACCCCCCTCTCTGGATCCTTTTCTTGTTATAATATAAATAAATAGGATATATAATTCTAGTAGCACAGAGTAGTAGCACAGCTGCATCTCTCCGTGTCCGTGTCTGTGTAGAAGAAGAAGAAGAAGAAGGAAAAATAATAATCTTGTGAATTTTTACATATAGTAAATAAGTACCTGAGTATATTTTTATACGGGGAAGAATATTATATATGGCAAGTCATATAGAATATTTTTGACAGTTTTTTTAGGGAGTCATATTCTCATACTTGAAGCATGACTAGAGAGAGAGAGAGAGAGAAGCGCGTAACTTTTAGAGAGAATTATGTACACACAATGAACAAGGATCAAGGGTATGATTATGTAAGGCCCCATTCTTACACATTTCTACTTGAGATGCAAAGAGAAACCCAGTCGGGATTCCCGCCATGTAGTTTCATCTTTATTTAAACAACTGACTTGATGACTTGGATATGGATAATGCACAGAAACATTTTTCTTGACAGTGAGACTTGTGAAACAGATGGAACGACTAAGAGAGTAAGAGTTGACGAAAATAGAAAAAAATGTGATTTTGTAAAATTGATTAAATTCAATTAGATATGTTATTCTTGAAAATAAACATGTATTTAAAATAAAAAGTGAGTTGACGAGGGAAGAATAAAGAGAGAGAGAGATTTAACTTAAATAGGAAAAATGGGGGGCGTGATAGTTGTAATATAAAGTAGATAGTAAAAATGGGTTTTGAGTGTGTGTAGTTGTCTTTATACATAGACAATATAAAGAGATTTTGAGTCTCATTTATTTGGAAATTTCGAATGCAGGGGAGTTGAGTCGTTGGAGAATTTCTAGAGACTGGGGGCACACGCAGTGAGGAAAAAAAAAGATAAAGAAGATGTGTAATAGAGAAATAGAGAACAAGTGAAAATTGTCATTGTGGTGCGTGTCGACTAAAAAATTCTTTTTTCGGCTCTGTCTCATTGGTCCTCTGCCGTCTCTCTCTCTCTGTGCTACTGTGTAAGTGTAGTTTGTACATAATATGAGATTCAAGAGATGCATTTACAAAGAGAGAGACGAAGATGGTAGGAGACATTGCTGTCGTTGTTGTTGTTGTTGTTGAAGTCTCATCTTCTTGACTTTCCTTCCCCATTCCTTGGGTATAAAAGAGAGCGAGAGAAGACATTATTTCCGCTATATCTTTTATATGGAAGACGTATGTATTTTGAGAGAGAGAGAGAGAGAGAGAGTTAGAGACACTTTTGGAGATATTGTTAGTATGCAAATGTCAGTTGAGATGGAAATGGCCCGAGTGGAGAGTTGGTGGTAATAGCATTATAGCAAAGAGGAGCAAAAATAAAAGAGGGAGAATATATATTCTAGGGATATATGTCTCTCTCTCTGAGAGGGAGGGAGGGGTACAGGGCTATAGGGGACACGATGGGGATTCTCAAGTTATGGAACGCATCACTCAATGCCCCCGCTGTGACATCCCTTGGAACAATATTCATTCTGTTTACTTATGGCACACTCAAAATAGTCAAATCGAACTCAGAGCTATCATAGCAAAAAGAGAGGAAAATTGTGTGTTATAGAAAAGTATGGCTTGTGCCCAGTGGTTGTCTTTTTTGTTATGTACACAGTCACGGCTTTTATGTATCCTCTTTGTTTTTAAATGTACAAAATTTCCTCTCTCTCTTTCTCCTCCTGTTAAATGTCTCGAGTTTTCAAAAATTTTAGACAGACCCCATCATTCTGTAATTAAGTTCTTGTCAACACTCAAATAAAAAGTAGCTTTTGTTTTAACTAGCCTTATTTTCTCATCAATTTTATATGGAATCAATAGAGGCGGCGTCCAAGTTTTTAGCAATGTGTTTTCAATAAAAAAAAATTTTGGTGAAAATTTGTTGATAAAATGTCTTAACTGTAGTTGTAGCAAAAATATTTTTTTATTGGTCTAAAAGATTTTCCTTGTAATTTTCTTTGAAGGTTGTGTGTGTGTACTCACAGAGTCTTAGGGACAATAGAGTGGAAGGACTAGGATAAGAGAGAAAATTGTTGGAAGGACTAGAGTGTGTGTATCTAGCGCTTAAATTTTGGATCTTAAATAAAACGTATCGTTTCTTGTCTAAGCTCCTTGTTTTTCATCCTAGCACGCATTCAATGGGGGGAGGTGGAGGGGGGTTGTGTTTATAAATTTCAGCACATTGGATTTGGATTTTAACACAGAGAGGAAAAGTCTGTAGGCAAACGACAGTGCGATTATATGGCGTTTACTTTTCAATCATCATGCATATATATTATTCTTGAGCCTCTCTCTCTCTCTCTCCGTCTGTGTCTTTCTTTCTCGATTAAAGGTTTTCCTTTTCTCTCTCTCTACTCTTAGGTATGTACGTGTAAGGAGGAAGATGGGGATTAAATTTTGGCAATTTTTCCACAGTCTCTTATCTACCGTTTAGCAGTGTGTTTAGCTTTGAGCTTTCCAGTCAACTAAACTAAGCTCTCTTTTTCAAGGATGGAATTGTTCAAGAGACTTTTGTTGTCAAGTCCATCCTTTTTTATTGTTTTTATACCAGAGTTTTTTTTTATTTTTGAAAAAAAAAGATTTTAAAATATTCAAGAGTTGGACGCCGTTTAGTGAATTTTAGACTGTAGATTTTGTGGGGGAGAATATTAGTTGTGATGATTAATTTTTAGTTGGTTGTAGTCAAGTTTAAGGAATATTTAAAAGAATATTTGTATTTTAGTTAAAAATAATGTCGTTTAAATGTAGCTTGAAAAAAATGGAAGGGAAAATATACAATGTTGTGAAATTGAGACACTTTTAAAAGGAAGGAGGCTGGCTCTTTTTTTTTTTCTTGTTTGTAAGGAAGAGAGAAGAAATTTTTTTTTGAAAGACAAGAAGAGAGAGAGAGAATGGGATAAAATATGAAGTCAGAGGAGAGAGAGAGTCAAGCCACTTGACTCCAAAGGAAATTGGATTCACCGCTGTTCTTGATGGACATGCAGCTAAAATTTCCTCGAGTACAAATGTGAGGATGTTGAGCTAGTAAGATGGATATAGAATGTAGAGAGTTGATATGTGTGTCTGTTTTCTTGGGGGATATATGGGAGTTTCATTTGTTCCGGCTGGAAATGTGACCGGAGGGTTGGTGTGTTCTCAGTCAGCTCTGACGATGACGAGGACGGTTTTTCTCTCTTGGAAAAATGTGATTTTTTTCCCTTTTCTTTTTCTATTTTTTTTTCTCTCTCTCTCTCTCTCTCTGACTTCTTTTTCCTTTCTCAATATTTTACTTTTTGATTTAGGGTCAGGTCAAGAACATACAAGTTGACTTGGCCATGTATACCATAATATTTTTTTAAACCCAGAGTCTCTCCCCTATTCTTTTACCCATTTAAACTGATATATCCCCAACTGTTTTGGGTTTTTGATCCCCCTTCTCTTCAATTTTTCTTTCCTTGGCTACGCAATTAATTATTGTATGGAATTTTGGAATCCATCGCTCTTTTTCTTTGTGAGTTTGACGCCATTCAATGGAAAATATGACATTCGATTTTTCTAGTAGAAAAGGTAGTCAGGAAATAATTATGACACAAAAGTTAATTAGTAAATTGGATACATGAGTTAATACAAATAATGGGAGCACATTTAGTCATAATTTTGAAATAATTAATGAAAAAAAACAAGGGGGAGAAAGACCAACTTTTTTCAGTTCAGTACTAATACAAAGAGAGAGAGTATTTAACCTGTGGGAAAAGTCATTACAACAATAAAGTACACAGAGAGAGAGAGAGGTAAGAGGGATACAAATTGAAAAAAGGTACATTGTGTCATGACAGTAAAAAATGATGCTATCACCGTTTTCAGTCTACATGCTCTGCACAGTGGGGAGTGAGGGGTGAATCGACATGTGAAAAAAAAGTGTCTTGTTAGCTTTTACATTATGAGGAAATGCCGGTCATTATATAAATTATACTTTTGCATCTATTTACACACTTGTTTAGAAAACTAAAATATACAATTCAACATGGAGAGATACATTCTAGACGATGGTTGACTCATCCTCCATATCATACTGTGTGTACCCTTCTCTCTCCATGATCCTGGTCTCATTGTGTTGCCTTCTCTTATTTATTTCTTTATTATGATGCTCTTTATTTTGATTTATTCCTCATGCCCAAGATTTGTGTCTTGGTTTAATTCCAGTCATTATTTTTATTTACCGACATTACCCCCAAACAAAAATAGCCGTCCCTTTTATTTTTTATTTTTATTTTATATAATAAAATTATACTTGGACAGATATTATACTCCAAACTATTTGTTCTGTTCTGTTTTTTTCTACTTGTGTCATTTTGTATTAAAATGCAAATGTTGAACAAGTAAAAAAAGGGCTTAAGTAAAGAGATTTCTTCTCTTTTTGTTGTTGTTGTTCCATTCTATCTCTAATTTTTTTCTGCCTTTTTTTTTATTTCCCTTGAAAAATAATTCTTTTGGTGGATACTCCTCATAGTTGTAGTCTCATCTAATATACATAATGGTTTCAGTTTTCAAATTGTAGTATGGTTGGTCTAGAAAAAAAGTATGAACTTTGTTGCAAACTTGTGTGTGTGTGTGGATTGAGTATAAAGAAGAGAAAAAAAGTACAAGTTAACTGTTTAAAGGGAAGGATGGAATGGAGCATATGAGGTCATGACACTTCTCCATCCTTCCAAATCCGGCTGCTGGGAATCAGACGGGTACACTTGAAAAATAAGGAAAGAATTATGGAGAAAAGTGTGATTAATGTGACGTTCATAGGAGCTGCTGCTGCTACTCCTTCTCTCTCCCTCTCTCTCTTTAGCTCACTCTTCACAGTTACACAGATTCAGTTCAATCTCTCCCTTCTGATCTGCACTAAGTAATATTATACAAGTTATATGTTTTATACTAAAAAAGAATACTTTTTGGGTACAAGCTGGTGGCGGGGTAGTATGTGGTGCTTTCTTTTCGATTTGAACCCAAAAGTTTTTCATGCGTTGCCTTTTTCCTTCAAAACAATGAAAGTAACTCAGACCCTTACTTCTCTCCCCCCCTCCTTTTTTCTTCTTTCTTTCTACTCTCCCCCCTGCTTCCTCGTCTTCTCCATCCCTTTACCCTTTCAATCTTTTGCTGACTTGAAAAAAGTTGTAGGAACAAGGAAAAAGAGTTTTGTGTGTTGAGTGTGAGTTTCTTGTCTTTTTTTGGGGTATTCTTCTCTAAGCGATTTTGATGGGAGAGAGATGAGATGGAGATGATGAAGATGGGGAATGGAATCAATGAGGGCTATTCACATTCACAGTCGTTGAGGACGACCTGGTCACACTCTTTGGACTTGTGCACATGTGTTACCCTTGGCCTTTATACATACCATTGAACATGGTTACATCCTTGTAATGACTAGAAATTCCTTTACTTTTTCTTCTTCTCCATGTGCTCTCCATGGTCACAGACTGGTGATGTATCTTTGGTTGGGGGGGAGGGGAATTTCTCTTGGAAATGATGCTGAGCTAGACAGTAGGCACAAGGAATGGTTTGTAGGATTGTGTGTGTTTTTTTTACTTGAAAACAATTTGGGTGAGAATTCTTTTAGTTTTAAAAACATTTATTTTTTTGTGGGAGTCAAGGATCACATTTTTCAATATTTTTTGGGCATCTAATTTGATAGACATGAAAATGAAAGTCAAGAGTAAAAAATAATGTCAAGAGTTTTTTTTTGATAAATCCATAAAATATTTTGCAATGACTTTGAAGAGACGAGAGACAAGGGAGGAGTTTTTGTCTGTTTGTATGTGTAGTTGAAATATTTTTTTTGTTAATTAAAAATCTTTAATCCTCCATGTGGTTTTTAATTAGCCTTTATTAAAATCTTGTGAGAGTTTGGTTCTAATGTTATGTATAAAGTAAAGGGGAGGATGTAAAAGTTTCATTTTCATTTCATTATGGGACAGCTCTGTTTATAAAGTAATGCATGGCAATGTACAAGAAGAGGGGGAAAAGGTGGAAAGTTTGAGAGAGTTTGAGAGAAAAGTTAACACAACAGACAAAGGCTAAGAGGAGGAGTTTGTATATATTGAAATGGAATTGAATAGAGTAGGCTGCTCCAAGTTAAAGGTTTTTGGAAGACGAGGAGAGCTGGAGACGGAGAAGGAGGGAAAAGCTTGACTTGGCATTTGGCATAGTTTTGGGTTAGGAGAGTATAGGCAAGATAAATCTGCTGTCGTAGAGAACCCTTGTTAGCTTAATCCAGAAGCTTGTGAGTGTTGAACAGTGCACATCATTATAGTTAATTAGATATGTGCTTCACAACTTGCAATCCATTCATCTCCATCTCCTACACTTTTCTGTCTCTCACTCAACTCTTACATGTCACATGACTCTCCTCTACACTCCTGACCATGTCAAACGTCCTTCTCTCCATCCACCATTTTTAATATAGACACTACCCCCCTACCCTTGACTTTAACTGGGCAATGCAATTTTAAAGTCTTTTGTTTTCTCAATCAGCTTAATTGTTGTTAAATTGTGGGCAACTAAAATTCATCAAATCACTTTCATCTGTACGTACTTTGGAGTTCCTCAAACGTGATGGGCAAGAAAATATTGAAAGTGGCGTCGAACCTAGTCATGTTTATATGAATAATATGACAATTTAAATTTTAGTATTTTATTTCTTATAAATATTAGAAGGGAGAGAATTTATTTGGATTGTTAAAAAAATTTAACAAAGTTACTTTAAGTAATTAATGTGGTGAAAAAAGAGAGGGGGGATGAAATTTAGAGAGATTAGTCTAATATAAGTTTGTCTACACTCGAGTTTTTAACATACAGTCAAGAGTGGATAATATATGAGAGAGAGAGAAGAGAGGCTTGAAATAAATTGTAAAGCGGTGAAATGAGTGGAGTGAAGTGGTTCTCAGAGAAAAACAAATAGGAAACATGCAGTCATGCAAAATAGTGTGAAACACATAGACATTGTTCCTGTCAAGTTCCCCAAATTACCCGCCATAACAAATGCTCTTTTTGACTATTTTCGAGTTGCCTCAAATTCCATTTCCGAGACTCGTTACTCCTCTTCCACAACCCTTGAGCACTGTGTAAAAGTCTCCTCTTCATCTCTTCCATTTCAATTTCATCCGCCTCGTCTTCACCAAAACTTCCCCCCCCCCTCTCTCTCTCTCTTGACAATCTTATCAATTATCACTTTTTTTATAAATAAAAACAATGCAGAATTGCACAAATATGTGGCTTCCCTAGAGTATTTTTCCTTGGTTTCTTGTTTACAAAAGTATTTTCTATCATTTCATCAAATTTTCAGGCTGATTAAACTTGACATTGACTATCTAAGGGAGTTTTTTTGTCGCTACTTAAAATAAATATAGTATTTTTAAATTTATGAGACAATTTTTCACTAAAAATTTGTCACTTGAATAAATCATTTTTTTGTACAAAATTTATGAAATTGAAAGATAATCTTCCTCATACTGTGCACACATGAAACAAAATTTCAATTAGAGGTCACAGAGTGTAGTCGTGTGTCATTGAATAAATATAGATTACAGATATACAGAGTGTATAAAAAATAAAATAATTAAATTAGTTGTATAATTTGAATGCATTCTAAAGTGCATTCATGGAGACAATTGTGAAGAGTGGGGATAATGAAAAGTGAGGGCAATGTTTTACCCCCAAAAAAATGAAGATTTTTTTTTCTTCTATAGAAAGATATTTGTGTATGTAAGTAAAGAGAGAGAATTTGATAGACTAGAGGATTGGAAATAATTTGGTGGGTTTTGAAAAGACAGGGAAGAGTTGAAGTGCGAATGGAATGTCGGTTAGAATTACTTACATTCCATCTCGTCTTCTTCTTCTCCTCCCTCTGCGTGCAATCTTGTCAATGCAATGTCAGCTCTCATGCAAACATGGGGTTTAAGTTTTACCTTTTAACTTTTCTATTCCTCCCTCTCTCCCATATCACTCTCTACAGATACAATATAAGACTACAGACTTACATGACTCTCTCTCTGTTTGAGACTACACTTTGTGGAAAATCTAGTAATTTCTAAATTTACTGTGCCCTATAATCTCCTTCTCTCTCTCTCTCTTTGCATACCATGAGGCTGGCTACTTTTGTGCCTCATGAGGAATTCTATTCACTTGATTCTACATGATTTAGCACACTTTATAACTTTGTCTCTAGACAGAAAATTAAAATGATTTAAATACTTTCTGTAAACTTGTCCCTTCTAACCACACTGTTCAAAAAGTAATGTGTGTGTACAATGTGTAGGGAATGTTATGAGTTTTTCTTCTTCACATTCTATAATAGTCTATGATGGCTCATAATTTCACTCGTATTAATTTTAATTTCCATGTACTTTCTCTTTTAAAAACTTTTTTTTGCTTGACTTTTGAAACGAGACTAAAAGGAAATACATGGAGGACTCCTCGTAGTGTTTTGGCCCATTAAAAAAAGTTATGAGAAAATGGAATCTCTCTCTCTCTCTCTCTTTGGAAAAAGAAGGAGGAAATGTGGAGAGGAAAAGGAGAATGAGTTGGTTAATATAATAATATGGAGGAAAAATTGAGAATAATATTTTTTGGAGAAAAAAAGAAAGAATTATTTGTACTATCTTTTTACGGATGTTAAAAAATAATGATTTTTTTCACTACATCTTCATCTCTCTCTCTGACTTGACTTGAGTTTTAACGAGAAGGAGGTATACATAGAATATAGTGTAAAAAAGGAAAGAAGATTTTTGTTGAGAATGTTAAAGGGAAAAATCATTGAGACGTTATAACATTGAAGAGGAGTAAAAAGAAGAGAAATATAGTTAAGAGCTAAAAAGAAATTGAGAGCGGAAGGCATTTGTGTGAAATTGGAGCCAAAGGAAAAAAGGGACGACAGACAGACGGACGGATGGGGAATGGAATGGAGAATGAGTGAGAGGTTTTTTTCTGAAGAGAGAACTAGTCAACTACTCACTGTGTATGTGTTGAGGCAGCCATCTATAAAATGAGAGAGAGAGAAATTTTTACAAGTTGTTTTCTCCTTTAGGAAACACGTCAACAAACCATGTGCTAACCATCTGATTACATGCCACTCGTCTCCCTTTCCTTCTTTTATGACCCACAACTCATATTTTCCAATCTCAGTAGACACAAACTACAGCGATGAATCCAATCTTAAATTCTACACTATACATAAATTACTTGGCCGCTTCTTCACATTCACTCTCTCTCTCTCCTGTTCTGTTCGGTGTGGAGAGAATGAGGAGTAGACGGGTCGGGATTCTTAGAATCACAGCCCACAAAAAAACATTATAAAGGAGCAACAGTAGTCAGCACTGTCGTTGTCACTACCATGGTCCATAGAAATCTTTACCTCTTAGAATTATTACCAGTTACAATGTAATAGTCGGCAAAAGACTCTCTCTCTCTCTCGTCTTGCCCTATACTCTATAAGTATCCTTAATTTATTATCACCACTTTTGTCTTCCAACTATATATTACAGTCTCCATTATCTCTTGTGATAAATACTCTCAAAGGCTGGTGTGGCCCAAGTTTTTATATTATTTTTTTTGGAAAAAAAAGAAATTTTGAACGCAATTTAATTTAATATTTTTTGACGACTTATTTATCACAACACCAATTTTAATTTAATTTGTCCTCTTTTTTTATGTCGTACCTCCACGCCGCCCTTTCTTTTTTTGCCCGCGTCGTCTCCTAAGGAACCTTGCTTGACTACTCTACGCCTCGTGTATACATTTTTTTTGCATGAATTATCATTGGAATGTTGAGAGTGTACAGATTTATAATGGAGTAAATCTGATTTTTGTTAAAAGAATGTTAAAATTATGAAAATATTTTTTTGAGGGAAATCCGCTTATGATAATCGTCGACTCTTTTAACCGTACATTAAAAAATATTTTTCATTGGTACAAAACAGACACAAATTGTGTAGGGTATTAATGCACTCAATGTTGAAAAAAAAATATTTTGGTGAAGGCTTCACTTGTAATCTTTTCATGTTTATTAAATAAAAAAAAGTGTGTATTTATTTCCTTGACTGTGTACACAAGTAAAAATAGAAAAAATTATTTTAAAAAAAAATACTCTGAGAGGCTCGTTACATTTAAAAAAATACTCTAAAGATTATATTATAAAGCTATATATAGCGACTAATATCTTTAAAAAATGTAGAAATCTGATAAATTCTTTTTTTTCTCTCTGAGAAAAAGTATTTTTATTAGAGAAAAAGAAAAGCGGATAATTTTTTCCACTTTACTAACTCTTAACTCTCCCTGAACAGTTGATGTAGAAGAGGAGAGAGATTATCTTTTGAATGGTTGTCTAATGTGTGTACATGTGTAGAGAAGAAGAAGAAGAAAAAAAATATTATTTTTTCAACTATAATACTCAAAATCTATTATATACATGGTCATTATGATTTAAGTTGGAGAGAGAGAGGGTTTTCAGTTTTTCCATGTGTTTGACTGACTGTCTATGTAAGCTGTTTGAAGGATGTTGATGTTGTAATAAGCTTCTGTTCAAGTCCATGATGTGGACGAGGAATTATGAATGAAGGGAAAAAAGTAGGCACTCTCTCTCTCTCTCTATTATTGCATTATAGGATTTTATATTAAATATAGTTTGGTGGAATAAGGAAAAATCCCGGGTGATTATAATATGGACGTTGAAAAGAGGAGGGGGGAGGAGACAGCGTGCATGCAATGCAAGATGTGAAAACAAGGGTTGTCGAGAGAAAGACTTTTCTCTCGTCATCTCTAACGATTTCCCGTCATCAACTATTTAGTCTTGGTTTCCCTTTTCCTTCCCTCTTTTCTCCATGTTCTGTCTGAGTGAGTGTAGAGGTTTCACGGAACCATCAAAGGATTTCTCTCGTTTTCTTCCTTGTTCCTCCATCCTGTACAACCTCCTCATGTCTCCCTGTATTTTCCTCCCGTGTTTTTTAAATTACTCTCTCTATCTCTCTCTTTCTTTATCTGTCTCTCTCTCTCTCTAGGCTTAGGGCAGTCAAGCAAGTCCGTCTTAGCTCGTAGCATTTTACTCCATTAAAACTCAAAACTTAATCTTTATCCCTCTTTCTCTTTCCCTAGATTTACACGAAAAAAGATTGACTTGAAGACATGACTAAAAGATGTAATGGCTTGTTTGAGAAATTTATTAATTTTTTGAATTTATTTAATTGATTATTTTGACGCCGTTCAGTCATTTTGTCTCTTCCAAGTTCGGCCAAAGGTTAGGAGTCTGATTCTGCATATATCCATGATTTGTAAAATTTAAACAAATTTGACTGTGGAGAGTCCAAAAAATTGACAATAAGTTTTTTTCCCTTGTGTCTCTGCCTTGGAAAAAAGTATAAAATAAAATTTATCAAACATCCCATCTTTTTATTCTCTACGATTCCTTTCAATAATCTTTTGCGATTGGAGCCAAACTCTGTACAATCTGTGTAGAGTGAGTATAGTATGCACATGTACATTATTATTATGGGAGGGCAGAGTCCATAGAAACGAGTCAAAGGCCCACAAGGAATGTTTCTTGGTACATATCCAGTGCACAATACGGACCATGTAAGTCCTCGTATTTATATGAAAACAAAAATAAGAGAGAGAGAAAAAGTTGGATATTTTCACTATTCACTCCGTCTCTTGTGGTATGGAGATGGAGGGTTGATAGAGGATTAATCCAGTGTAAATCCTTGGGTAGAGAAAAATAAGAAGAAAAAGCATTATTGCATGCATCATGTGCCTGCATTTATGGAATGATATTATGGGCCATGTATCCTAGCGGCGTTTATTCTCGTGGTTTACTTTGCTTTTGAGAGAGAGTTGAAGAGCGATAAGGAGAAGGCAAGATGACCGCAAAATAAAATCAGGAAAATAATGTGAGCGATAAAGAGAGTCCTAATGTGGAGCGTTCAAGCCGTAATTCGATATCTTTACGGTGACGGTGCGGTAAAGCTGGTCTTGTTCCTCAAATATATCTCTCTCCGTATATATAACAGAATGTGCTTATATATAGGCAAAAGAGATGGACTGGACGACGAAATGATCGTCAGTTCACTCAATGGGTCTGCATAAAGGTTCCATCAAGTTCCTTTTTCTGTACATTGTGTATGTGGATGGGTGTATGTACTCATGGTTTCTTGTAAAAAAAGGAGGAATCAAAAGTATATGGAATATAATTCCTCCTTCTTTAAGTCTCATAGCCCCTCTAGACTATATATTATACAGTATAATTTATACTGTACTTTGTATAATGTATGGTTTGTCGGCATCGGGCATCGGGATTTGGAATTTCGGGTAGATTCTTCCACTAACTGGCAATGGGGGATCAATAATTCCGTTTTCCTTCCTGCTTCCAGTCTCTCTCTCCATTTCAAAAAAAAACTTTTTCTTCTTATTTTACACTACTCAATTCCAATGGATTTTGTGGTTGAAGAATTATTAAAATATATTTGACATTATTTAAAAAAAACCTAAAGGCTTTCAAAAAAACTAGTCCGAGGGCCCGAGTCTGAAATTGGTGTAATTAATTGAAATGGCGTCCAAGTGATACAAAATTCCACGTATTTAATTTCCATTCTACTTGGACATGGAATAAAATAAGTGGAGTGAATGATTAGAATAATAATTTAAATAATTTAACGCCATTTACCCATCTATTGATAAAGATGATTGGATTTATTTTCCCCCTGTACTGGAAGGAGGATCACCTGGAATAGAGTAAAAATGAGAATTCCCTTTAGGCAATGGAGTTATTATTGTCATTTGGTAATATTTTTTCTAAAGATTTTCCCTGTCCCTTATATTTCTCTCTTTGAATTTACCATTGTAAAGAAAAGGAAGGAGCGGCCGTGTTTGTCTGATCATGATGGTATGGCTGGGGCTTAGAGAGAGAGAGAGGGAGGACAAAGAAAATGAATCTGATGTCATGGCAATGTTCATTCCTAAGGTTCGGGGGTCGCATTCAATTTCAATGCCGTCATTCCTCTTTATCTTGTTCAATAAGGAGGAACGTTCGAATTCGGACCAAGAAAAGAATTGGAAATGGGATATGCCAAAGACTTTTTTTCTTGTGTCTGTACACACATTTTATATCATATTCCTCATCTCTTTTCTTCTTCTTCTTGGTTTTTATTGACGTGTCCACATTTTAGAAACCACCAAGCACAGACATTGATGTTGACGCGGATTGTAGGGGACAGAGGGACTACTCCTTATTTTTCATGGTCGCTATCTATATCGTGGTCTCTTTCAATAAATGTGTAGGACAAGGATGACATTTAGAAAAAACTGCATTAAATACTAATCTCAACCACTTATGCTCCCCACACATTCCTTCTCTCATCGTCACATCATATTTTCAACTCTCCATCCCATGGACTCTATAATGGACTTTATGATGACTCTGTCATCAAAATAATTTAATTTAATATGATACTTTATGAGACTCTTAAACTCTTCCTCGTCTTCTTTTTTGTGTGTCATCTCTTTTGTAATTTGTTCTGCAACATAAAAGTTGTATGCAAGTGGTTAGGATTTTTAGAGCGTGTATAATTTGGAGTGGAGTAGACTAGAAAAAATATTAGAATATTTTATTACCACTGATTCATCACGTACTTAAAGACTATTTTGCTTTGAGTTTATTTCATGGAAATTGTTGGACAAGTCATTTTGATTCTATTGTGCATTGTACAATAAACAGATTTCATTTTTTTTTGTCTTTGATAAAATTGTTGGACTTTGACGCCACTTGGATTATTTTTCTCTTCGTTTTGCACTGACACTAGTTTTAGCTTTAGTTCTTCTAGCGGTGGTGTAAATGAGCGATATTCGATACAAAATATTTAATAGTTAAAAATAAGAAATTGCACAAAATACACTATTAATTTTAATAATTAAGAAATGCATATATTTTTAATGACCTTTTCGTCTATGAATACAAGGAACAAATTAATTCAGAGGGGCTCACGTCGTAAAAGCCAGACACATTGATGATACTCATATGGAGCCATAATAATTTCCATGATGATTTTCCTGGAAAATTCCTGGAAATGGAAGACATGTGTACTTTTGCTTTGGGAGAGAGCCTTATGTTTGAGATTTCTCCATGAATTAAAATTAGATTTATTTGTCCACACACACTTGAACTGCTAACGAAGAGGATGGGGGAGGAGGGGGGGGGGGTTTGTTGCTTGTGCCATGTCAAGTTTTGTCCACAGGGCAATTATTTCGATGTGGAAAGTTGTGTGTGTGTTGCACAGTTGAACACATGAATATAATTTAATGTAGTGTGTTCTGTGTGTTCTATTTATTGGTATGTACACAGTTAAAATAAAGTGGTTGTAAAGTCAAGGGAAAGTCTAGTAAATTAACTATGCTACTTGCATTCTCAATTTCCCAATCCTCCTCAACTCAATAACCGACATGACTTGATTTTCATCTTGATGCTTCATCTCAGTCTCAAAACCCCAGTACAGTGTAGTAGTACAAAGTAATGGAGAGAAAATATAAATAGGTTTTGACGGGAGAGAGAGAATAGGAAGAGAGAGAGACAGTGAAAATTGGAAGGATTCAAAGGAGAAGTTGCTTCCAATCCAACAAATCGGGATTTTCTATTTTCCACTTCATCATCTCCTCCCTCCCTCACTCTCTTAGACTTTGAGGAGTTTCGGATGGAGGAGGTAGTTGTTGTGTAGAGGGAATTGGAAATTACAATGATGAAGTGACAAGTGTAAAAGGCAACACTTGTGAGGGTTCTCTCACTGGCCGTGGGCACGAACCATATTGCTAAACTATTTATGTACACTGGTAATTATTGTCAACTGTCAATCCCTCTCTCTCTCTCAGAATTCAAAATATCAAGCCAACAAGGACGACAACAGTCATCCTTCAATCCATCCGACATGCATAAAATGATTGCCTATTATAACATGGCCTTATATATCTGTATATTATTGTACAGATTCATTTTCAGAATAGGGAGCACACGACCAAACATGGCTCCTACAGGGAGAGAGACTTTTGGTTAAAAATGAAGAAAATTAAGATTACAACTACACAAGTAGAAATTTATACAAGGGGGCACTTGGTCTTGTAGTATTGTTGGAAAATAACTTGGTCTCTCTCTCTTGTTTGAGAGAGAGAAAATGGAAATGTGATTATTACATTTGATGGATCGTACTTTGAGGACATTTGTAAGTAAATTGGCTCAAGTGGGCCATCATTATAATACCAAAATGTGTGAGGCTCACACTCTTTTTATTTCCCTTTTCATATGTACATGAAGGCATGTCTATTGCGTACAATGTAGTTTTATACAGGCACTTGATTCCATTTGAAAATGTTGAGAATGGGAGACTTGGGTTCACCATCATTGTCAATGTCATTATGAGTTTGGGATGATTATATATTAGAAATATTTTTGGTAGTTCAAGTTGTGCATTACATGGATTTATATGCATGTTGCCTCTCCAGTCGGTCGCACGACGGTTCTATGATTGACACTTGCATATGTCATTGGGATTGTAATGTTGTTTTTATGCTGATTCCTTTTTTTTCTCCACCAAGGCGTATAAAGTCCTGAACCCTTGTCTCTCTCTCTCTCTGTCTGGTTGATCTCCATGACGGAAGGCAGACTTTGGGCTCTCCGACCTTTGAGGGTGGTAAATTGTATGTACGTGCATGAGGAGACTTGTAGAGAAAATTGACTATATTCTTTTTGATGGCTTTTGACTTTGTAATACAATACGAGGGGAAAAAACTTTGTACATTCTCCATATAACCTTTCCAAATCTTGTATTGACAACCATGGAGAATGGCTAGGGGAAAGAATTCTATTTTTTTCTCTCTGTCTGTGAATTATAGATTTTGATTCAAGATTTAAAATGGAAAAAAATATTTTTTATTCTACTCTTTGAAACAGCAAGGGGTTAAATATTTTTTCAAAATATTTTATTCGATTGTATGAAATTTTCTTTGATATTTTTTTGATTGTCTACAATTTTGTGAGGGCAGGCACTAGATGTATCTGTATATCAGTAATAGAGAATTTTGGAAATGATATTAATATTTTTATGTTTATGACATACAACGTTTTTTCCCCTATTTTAATGGGATCAATATCAATAATTTAATATTGATATATGATTTTCATATAAAGATATACAATCCCATAATTATGTACATGTGATGAAACAAGTAGTTATGATATTATTAATGGAGGGGAAAAGTTGGGGATGATGATGGTAGTGGTGCCTGTAAATTGAGTTGTTGATCAGTCTGTATCATCCATTGCATTAAATGCAATGGACTGCAGGGACGATTATCCTTGCAAGTATCATGGATTTGAGCTTGGGGTCTCTTTTTTTTGAGTTGATGTGGTCCATCTCTCATTTATTGTGTCCCATTGCTCTTTTAATGGAGCAAGATCTCTCGTGGACATTTTTGATCTCGTGATTGACCATTTTGATGTCATAATCAGGGGCGAGGAATACATAAAACACACAATTGTCATTTTTGAAATAAGTGACTGTGGCGAACCTACCTATATGATCTCTTTTCATGACGTGAAAACGAGTGAGTGGCGTTCAAGTTAAAATAAATTCTAAATTTAATGTTCAATCAGAATAATATAAAGAAATGTCTACAATGATGAAAGTATGAAATTTCAATAAAAAAAATTGAGTTGTGAATATTGAAAAGGAAGTGATGGCTGATGATTTTTTTTATCAAAGGAAAGAAAGCGAAAATTCTTATTTTGGCTCAAGTGTAAAAAAAAGTTTTTGGTCTAGTGATGAAAGAGATGTGGGTGAATATGGAATGAGTGGATTTTGGGCGGAAGGGGGTAATAATTGAAGGCGACGTGTAATCTTGCCTCCCAAAGTGTTTACGTTTTTTTTGGGGTTGAATCTATAGCATATGCTAGTGACGTGTATTGATGATGTTTCCATTTTGTGTTTATGTGATCACGAGACATGATACGTTCTTTCACTTTATGTCTTTCAATACTCTTTGGCATCCTTCTTTTCCTCTTCCTCGCATCCAAATTGCATCTTATTGCATATTTGCAACCATAAGGTTCATACCTCTTTCACCCTCCAAAACTATGTAACTGCTGTTTCTATCCCGCCATTCTCTTGGTTTTCTTTTATGGAAAACTTTCTTTTTTTTGTGAACGTGTGTAATATCCTTAAGAGTGACATAATTTGCAATAAGTGAATTCTGCAATTTACATTCATTTTGTGCTAAAATTACCACTGGCAACAACGAACAATCGTTGTCCACAATTTCCTCTGTGAGTCGACAAAAGTATTGAGTGGCGTTGAAATTAAACATAAAAGTCTCTCCAAAAATTCAACACGAAACTAAATGAGTAAATGAATGAAATGATTTTAATTGTAAATATTGTTTTTTTAATTTCAGGATCTTGTCACATCCCATCAAAATGGAAGGGCAAATGGTTTCAGTCTGGTGTCCCACAACCCATCATTATAGACAACAAGGGAATGACAACCAAAGGGAATTGTACAGAGAGTCAAGGGGACAAGTTTCTCTTCATGGAGCCGTAAGGATATATTTTTTTTATAAAAAATAATAATCATTCTGTCACATTTAAATATTCATGGGGGTCAGTCATAGTCTCGCTGGTAAAATAAATTCCGCACATGTAACTCTACAGGGGGGTCATCTCATATCACGTTGGTAGGATTTTTGTCTCTTATGTAAAATTTGTAAAGTAAATGCGTGAGTCGTGCGAGCCAGTTTTTCACCCTTTTTTGTCCCTGTTGGGTGACACTCTCCATTTTGAGGACAATAAGGACAGATAAATGGTTTTTCGCAATGGATGGACAAACAGATGGACGGAAGGAAGGAAAAACTCCTACTACTGAGGGAAAAGGAGACAGGAAGAGAGAAAGAGAGTTTTTTTTTGGGGAAGATAAAGTAGAGAAAGGAGGACAAAATATAAACCTCGGACATTGGTCCTCCTCTTCTCCTGTTCGGTGAGGCTCTTCACGTCTGAGTCATCAACATCCGAATCATTTGGATGAGAATCTGTAAATAATGACCATGACCAGTGATGACTCTGTGTCTTTCCCTATTTGTATCTCCATAGGCAAGATAAAGAGAGAGAGAGGATGACCGTGGTAGGGAAAACTTCAAACTTGAGTACACTTGAGCTTTGCCCAGTCGGCCCTTCCAAAATAAATTATTTTCTCTCTTTTTTCTCCCTTCTACTTGTGCATTTCTCATCTTCATCCTCCCAACTCCCAACCAACAAACACACACACCAAAGACCAACACGAAACCCATCAACACTCATTCCTAAATAAAATGAGGGGGAAAGACTATAAATATAAATGTGGAGAATATAGAAAATACAGAATAGAATGTGTGTGTGTGTCCATCTCCAGCTGCAACACGATATGGTAATTTACCAGGGAGATTTACTTTTACTCCTTTGAGATCCCTACCTGATTTTTTATTTTCTTCTCTCTCTCTCTCTCTCTCTCCTTGTCGTGTCTGGCATGGGCGTTTATTACATTTTCCTATTCTATTCTGTCAACTGACCCATATTAGTACAAGATACATGTTTTCTATAGTGAGAGAATGCAGAGGGGGAGAAAATAATTTTGTGCGTGCATGGATTTCACTACATCTGTGTTTACATTTTGTATTATTCTCTCTCTTGCTGGATTAATTCTTATTAATCTTTTATTCAGTGAATGGATGAAATGGAATATTTTGTTTTTGTACTTTCATTTTACTTTGTTTCCATTCTCTCAATTAATGCACTTTTGTTCCCTCTTAATTACGTGGACTTTGACGCCGGTTTAATTTTTTTGTACCATTGCGTCAAAAATAGGAGCAAAGTTGCATGTAGTTCTTTAGATTGTATTTAATTATCAAAATATTCTTTGGGAAATTTCTAGTCTCCACTACCACTTGTTACTTGCATTGTACAAGAAAAATAAAATTCAGGAAATGTAAGATAATAAGAATTTTTGAAAAAAGAAGATTCTATTGGTAAAGCCAAAACATTTAATATATTGAAGAGAGAGAGAGAAGACCCAAGAGTTTGTTTTGTACTCTAAAATATTACCTGCCAGAATTTAGCAATGCACTGGGATAAATCAATGAGTCCAAAAATCTTTTAATTAATTAAAATCCTCTCTCTCATTCCCTTTTTGTTCCATGTTCCTCTCCTGGCAATGTTTGGCCACAGTGTCTTGTTGTATAGGACAACGATAATTCATGGGAGTGAAGGGACGGTGAGATAGTAATTTTAGTTATGGATTTTAAATGTTTGTACTCTTACTTTACTCTCTCTCTCCAGTCTCCAGTCTCTGTCATTGACTCTGGAGTGTCTACCCCCATAGTAATAGTGACTAGGGAGCACATTGTGTACATGTATATAAAATGCTCGCATTTAGATTGAGGATTGGGATTTGAGACATTGCTTTTTACCTCCTCTCTCTCTCTTCCTTATAACTCTCATGTACAATGTAACATGGAGAGGGGTAGTAGTTGAGTTGGCAAACTTATACTCGTAAATCTTTCCACTGGGGGGAAAATGCATGGCTGTTACCACTGAGTCTTAATGGTGGCTCTCTTCTTCTTCTTTTTTGTACAAAGTACGTACACTTGAAAATACTTTCTCGTTTCTTTTTCTTCTTACCTTCGTCCTATAGATAGACACCGGCCGCGGCACGCCACTTTATGTCTCAGCCCCCTTATATCTTCCGGAGTAAAATAGAAAATGAAAATACATTACACTCTACGTGTATCCCCCTCCATTTTATTTTTTTCCCTGTGTCTGATATATATATACATGTATAGACAATATGTTAAGAAACTTACATGATTATTATAGTGTCTTATATGTGCTGGAGATTTTTTTCCCTTCTTTTTTTTGTGTAAAGGGCCGACAATATGTAACATTTACTGGATATCAAGGTACACAAGAGAGGTTGTGCGAGAGAGTAGAGACTGGGGAATATATATTTTTTTACAAGCGTCACGTATCTTATAAAAGTCTTCTTTTTTTGGAGGAGGAGGAAGAGGAAAGAAAGTGGGTGTGGGGAATTTAGGGTTTGTAATTGTGTAAATTACATTAAAGGGAATAAATGGGATGCGGATGTAGAGTAAAAGAGAGAGAGAGAGTTTTTGTATGGTGAAAGCCATTATTCTTATTGACTTCGATTTGTCTACACTTGCTACCTTCTTTTTCTTGATACTTTTTTTAGTGTCTTTCAACTTGGAAGAGGTGACTACCATAGGAATTTATAATATTCATTTTAAAAGGTGTTGTAACAACTATTTATTTTCTATTGGGATTCATTTCCCCCTTTTTTGAGGGCAGGGGGGAGTGGGGAGTGAAATTAATTTTTTTTGTGTTGTGTTTGCAAGACTTTTAAATAATGTTCAGTTTTAAGTGTTCAAGCTGGGGAGAGGGTGGAAATTAATGGAATTGGTTATGGGAATATTTTTTTTAAAAAAAGGGATTTATGAGAAGAGGGGTGAGACAACATAATAATCACAATTTCAATTAATTAAGACAGCAAAAGCAAAGTTTAAAAATTCATCAATGATAAAGTTAACTACTACTACTTAAAAAGATGGAGGGGGGAGTGAGAAGGGACTTTTTTTTTAGTTTTTTGTGGTATGCGAAAAAAAAAAATCCAACTATCTAAGTTGACGTTAGGTTTGGCTTGAAGCCCAAAAAGTAGGGAGTAATCCCAGGGATCTAACTGGTGAAGATTAATCTTTTTTAATTGACAGTGTTGTCAGCAGGGAGAAATCTATCATGCTCTGCTTCATATCCCTTCTAATGAATGTTGAGAACACCTGCATTCTTAATAATACTCATTTTGAAAATATAGTGTGTGTGTACTTGACAAAAATAAAGTTTTACTTTAAAATTTTATGACAAGCCCTTTTTTTCCATTCTCTGGTCTGGTACTCTCTCATAGGTAGGAGAATCTGTATTAGACTGGTAAAAAATGAAGTCAAAAAAAACTTTTACAATTTACAATGGATGCCATTCTTTTTTTTGCTTTATTATTTTTAAATTTATTTATCATGTCACATCATTCTAAAAAAATTAATTTTGTTTTGACGGTCCCTTGAAAATAAATCAAAAAAAATTTGTGGTTACTTCCGATTAGTCATAGTTTAAAATTGGCGGAAAGTATTTTTTTTATAGAATATTTTTTGATGTTGTACAGAGAGGAGATGTGTTGGTGGTTGAAAAATTGAAAATTAATGTCCTTCTTCTATCCCTCTATTTATCTTTGTACAATTAAGAGTTTTGAGATAAACTCTTTCTTCTTTTTTTTATATTTTGGAGAGAAAGCCTTGCCCATAGTTTTTTGTTCTTTTTTTTGGGTGTGAGAATTTAACGCTTGAAGAATAATAATAACACCCTTCAACCCAAAAAGTTTTGTAGTTATCCATGGAAAAATCTAAAAGTTTACTCTTTTATCAAGGCTGGAGTGTCAGAGAGAGAGAAAGTCTGGGTAAGTGCACCTCGTGTTTCATTCCTTTTCCTTCCATTGCACTATAACTACAATGTAACGTAAACGTAATAGTGATAAAGCTAAACTCAGATCTTTCTCTCTCTCTTTTTGCAACACTTTTTTTTATATAATAGCTCATGGCTCATACTCTCGACTCAAGTAAAAACATTACCATAGAATGAGGAAGAGAGAGAGAGCCTTTCTCTTTTTTTGTTACCTTTTACAGACAGACTTTTCCCCACATTCCATGTACAATGTTCAAGGTACTTTACCATGTGGAGAGAGAAAGAGACTCGTCATCCTTCCTAGGGAATTACATTACTTACATTACATTTTCAAGTTAAAGTTGTGAGTTAAAATTGTAGAGTTTTCTCTCTCTCTCTTTTAGTTGTCTATCCTCTGTGGTTCTGGTTTCTGGTGGCAAAAGGCATGGCGTTGAATTTTCTTGCTCTCTCTTTTTTTATATGTAAATTTATACGGGGGCGAGTGTAGTCCATGGATATAAGGGGGGAGAGAGTAGTTGAGAAAATTCGTGGTGAATAGTCAGAAAAATGGGAAAGTTTGCTTTTATAAAACTACGGCTTGAAACACAACCAACCAGGTGGTCCCAACCAACCACCGCTTTCTCCAGTCTTTTTTTTTTTTACTGAATTCAACATTTATTATGACGACGTCTCATATGAATTTAATTTCAAGGGTTCAAAAGAAAAAAAAAAGTTTTTCATTTCTTTTGACTTTCTCCTGTGCCTGTGTCTTTCACCAGATTCTAAAATATTTAACCCATTTTCCTTTTGCTCTTCCAACTTATTCAACGTGTGCATTGAATAAATTTTGATTGTCTTTTTTTCTTATTGTATCCATTTTTATTATAAAAAAAGATTCAACGGCCTTGAACTGTCCTTTTTTTAAAATACAATAAAAAATGAAAAAGTTTTTTGTGTATTGTAAAAGGAGATGATGATCATTTTGAGTGAAAAAGAGAAACAAATTTTTTGTAAAAAATATTAAATTTTTCAAGATGAGTATTGGATTGTAATAATTTCTAGTACCTGGTTTCTTACTGGATGCCAGCTTGTGTGAGATTAAAATGAGGGGAGGGGTAGGAGGAGGTCTCAGCCAAGCTTGTTCAAGAGAAAAAAAAAGTTAAACAAGATTTGACTCACATGTAAAAAAAATGTGAACGGTAGGGAGTGTAAGAGAGTGGAGGAGGAGGTTGTAAATGAGAAAGCTGAGGAGTCAAACTCAAATCCGAGGCAATTGTGAAAAGTGGGCTGAGAGAGAGAGAGGGGGGAAAACGCGTCCTCCCTGAAATTTCTCCGGGCGTTAATCGTCCTCTCTTGTACTTGAGAGTAGAAAATTTATTATTATATCACAAATACTCTCTCTCTCTCTCTCTCTCTCTCTCTTATGCATTACATAACTTAAAACCTTTTTGTGTATATAGGGTAGACTAAAAGAGTAGACAGAGAGTTTGTCCTTAATCCCATCCCAACGACGCATGGAGAGAGAGAGTGTGTGTGTAATTTATGTGTAGCTCGAGAATCCTGAATCAGAATTAACGGTAAAGTGAAAAGTTGTCAGCGATTTTGTGAATCAAGTTGGCACTGTGGATTTGTCAAGGAACAAATTGAATAATGAGGGAACGTCCAATTCTTATCGCTCTGTCTCGACAAGATCTCACTTTTGTCTCCTCTGTCTTAGACAGAGTCAATCTCTCACAACACAACTCCTTCCGTCCTCCATTATCTCTCTCAACACCTCCAATGTCTATAGTCCATCTCTCTTATCCTCAGTCATAAGTACAGAGATACAGAGTCGAAAGAGTACAAACCTCGTTTTTTTAGACCCTTTTTGGATAAGGAGGAGTGAAGCCTGTAAATTATTTCTTTCTTTCACTTCATTTCTTATAACCAGCTCTCTCTCTCTACTTTCTCCATACTTTACTTTCTCTTTTATTATACTCAAATCTTTTTCGGGGATGAAGGAGCTCCAGTAGGAGAAAAAAAATGATGGTGCGTAGTGCGTAGAGATTCATTTTAATATTGTGAAAAATGGAGAGATAGGTTTAAGAAGATTTCGGGGATTATGTATGGCAACATCCGCTTCCTCTAGTCATCTTCCGGTCGTCAAACTTAATTTTTTTACGCGCTCTCTCCCACTCTCTCTCCGAATAAAAGTCAGGAAGTGATGGAGCGTTAATATCTATAGATTGTACACACACTCTCTCTCTCTTGCTTTCTTTATCTATTTAAATTTTTTATGTAGGCTGATTTATATTTTGTGATATTTTATATATGGGTCCATGTTTTTTTTTGTTTACTTTTATTATTTTGTAAAAGTTGAACGCGGTACTTGAAGCTCCAAGAATTTTCTCTTCTTGGCTGGGGAAAGTTTTTTTAAGGGGGGGGAGCACAAGTTTTTTTGAGTATCAGCTGGGAGAGTGTGTATAGTGAAAAAATAAAAATGGAAAATTTGAAATTTTGATACTCTCATACATGGAACACACACGTTGTGTCCCTAATGGTTTTTTGACGTCTAAGATTTTGAATGATGCATCTGAGATTTATTGACGAAGCTCTTATGATGGGTTTTTTTTTCTTCTTTTTTTTAAGAGATGGAAAATAAATTGCAAAAGATGTACAAGTCCAACTGTAAAAAGATGGAATGATCTGTCAGATAGCTAGAGAAGTTCCCCTCCTTGTTTTGATCGATTGTGGTTTTCCTTTTAATCCATCAAAATTTTCTCTTCTATTTTTTTTAGAAGAGAGGAACGTTGCCCTTGTCTTTATTTTTTTTTCTTTTGGAAAGAAAAAAAATAACACTAAATTATTTTGGACTTTTTGTTTATATTGTAGGTTTAGGCTATGTGGACGAAGGAAGGGAGGAGGGTGTAGATTATTTTCAAGTGTCATCATTTATAGAAAGAAATTTTTGTAAAGCTTATGGGGGGCTTATGAATTGGGACGGATGAGTTATAAATGAAGAGGCCATTCTTTTTTTTGATGGGATTATGACTGTCCAACTCTTGTCACTAAATAAATTTTAAAAAAAGTAATTTTCAACTAAACTTTATTCTTTTTTTTGTAGAAATCATTATGGAAGTTGCTATCGATGTGTCGTCATTAATGATCGACATGCCAATGTGTTGCAGTATAAAGAATGTAAGTTAAATAAAGTTTGGAGTTGAACGCCATTTGTTAAATTTTATCGTGTTTATGTGAGGCATTGTTTAAGAGGTTGAAATGTGAATATTATTTTGTTTGTTTAGCACTGTACTGTGAAGAGAAGAATTCATTGGAGAATCTTTGTAGTCAAATTGCTGGGGATGCGCAATTGTACTCTTTATTTAGAATTGATGCAGCTCTTGAGGAGTGCCCTTTCAAGTAATGATTTACATTTAATTAAATGAAAAGAAAGAGAATTAATTTTTTTTGAAATTTTTTGTAGGGGTGCTCCATTTACATTCACTTATAATCGAGGTTATGGGGAGTGTAAGTATCCAGTGTCACATGTTGATGGTTGTACTGAGAATACAAAGCTACTGTTGAGATATCAAGCATGTCCAGATGTGGCAAAAACTGAGAGTACTGGTAAGTCTTTGTTTGAGGGTTTTAAATTAAATGGAAATTAAATTTTAATATTTTTTTTTGAATTGTAGAGGAAACACTTGAGTGTATCGCACAATGGAGGGAAGGGTCTCAACATTATGTTGTGGGGAAAGTTCATCATCGACTCACAGCCTCGAATGAAGATAGCTATCGTTGCTTTGCCTATGAAAGAATTAAAGGCCATAATCGAGAAGGACCTCATCCTGGCATTGCTGGCTACAAAGTGGCCCAAAGTGGAGATGCTACTTGTACTGGCGTCACTTCGTAAGTTTTTTTTGTACAATTAATTTAAAGTTAATTTAAGAAACCATATAATTAAATAATTTTTATTCTTTTAGATCACATGATGGAGCGAGAACTATGACGTTTAATAGAGGTTAGTGTAAACAATTGAAAATTATTTGACCTTTTTTTGACGAGGAATTTAATTATTTTGCTATTTGTTTTTTAGTGGAACATGCCGAGGCAAAATGTAAATTTCCCAGTTTCCTCGTCAGTCATCATTGGCACACACTGAATGGGAAATTTAGTGCTAAATTTCATCACACAAATACTTCGTTTCATGTGGTCACAGAGGATACTCGAAAAAATTCAAGTAGTCAACATCTTGGGGGTGAACATATTTACAATGGTGGTCACTCAAATGACCTTTTTGTTGGAGGTTCTAAAATCTTTTGCCAAAATCGACAAGATATTTCTGGCTATCATGTCACTATATCCGCCCGCCATGTCAATGGATGGTACAGAATTTAATTCATTTTAATAATTTGTTAATTATAATTTTCATGATGTATTTTAAAATTAAATATGATTTTTTATAGTAAAACAAAGACAGTCTGTTTGGACTTTTACAAGAGGACTAGCCACACGGTGGAGCTACAAATTCGAGCCAAAGAAGATGGAGAATTAGAGTGTGAGACAAGGGCTCAGCATTCAGCCGTGCCTTATGTAACGTATGTGTCAATTTTTTTTATTGCGTCAACATAGTAAATGGAAACAATTATTAAAGATCCTGCTGTTCTTATTTAGGTTGGTCACTACAGAGCCAGCTCTTCATCGATGTCCTTATTTAGGCAAGTATACTGCCACCACTGTCAATCAGGATGGTCGATTGTCGAGATGTGGTGATGCCACAGTTTCTCCTCAACTGTCGCAAAATGCGTTTAATACTCTCTTTGTTGGCTGTGGAGATCGAACTAAAATGGAATTTCATTCCAAGTGTCCGGCAGCCGCTTACAGTACGTTTTTACTTGTTTTTTTAAATAAAAAATAAAACAACACAAAGAAATATTTAACTGACCACAATTTTGTCTATTACAGCTTTTTCTTGTCATGGACATTGGGAAGAGGATGGTCTAGGATTTCTGATTGGAACCCCTGTCAGCAGATCGGTACGTACAACTAGTTTGTATTCAATATTTACTTGATATCCCTGCAGTTTGAATAGTGTTGTACATAATTGTAATTTAATGTCAATTTTGATTTTTGTTTGTAGTCCACCTCAGCACATGCCCACTGTTTCGTGTATACCGAAACAGCCGAAGGTGGACTTCAAATATACAGCAGTAGTGAGGTAATTGACAAAAACCAGAAAACTTTTCTTTTTTAACATTTTTGTGTCGTATCAAAAAATTAAAATGTTTTGTTGGATTTTTAAATTTTAGCAATGTCGCCGTAATAGTAGCCAGTCCGGTTCTGAGGGTACCTGGGCATTTAATCTTACTAATTCAGGTAAAATATTTCTCTTGTTTATCCCTTATGCTCTTGCCAGCTCAAGATGACAATGTGCTAATAATTTTTTATTAAAATTGAACAGGACAATGCGCTGAGGCAGTAACGGCGGGAGCCGGGAGTTTCAGAATCTGTGATACATCTCAAAAATTTGGTATTTTGTACCAAACTACGCTCATTCTCATAGTCGCATTTTTGTCCACACTAGTCAATCGAATTTCCTCAGATGCCCTTACCTCGCTATCACCCAAGTCTCAAGTCTCAGCCTTAAGCCATAGTTCTAACAATTGTACGAGGACGGGAGACTCTAATTTACATACAACACATCTTCATAATTATCCCAATATTCTCTACTCAATGTCTCCAGGTAACCCTCCTCTCCACTTAAGGCTGTGATTTGTGTCAATATTATTAAGACATCGATAGTTACTGGAAATCGCCATATTTACTAACTAATTTTTACTATTTACTTTGTACAATCCAAAAGAATAGAGCTACCCCCCATGACGTGACATTAACGCAAAATTATTATTTAGTGGTGCTTTTTCTTTTGTTTGTAAAAAAAAGTATATTAATATTGAGCTATGAATTTTTTGTCTTCTATTTGGAGAGTTTTTTTTCTAAAAACTGAAAAAAACTGACTGATCAAATACGTCACAATAATATTGAAAGAATTCTGGAGAGGGATTTTTTTGTCAATTTTCTAGTTGTTTATTTAAGTCAATACTGTACTGACTCAACTGCTAACTGTTTTGATAAATGATTTTTTAAATGAATTTTGTTTTGAAAAAAAATAAATGTATTAACTTTGTTTTTTCAACAGTTTTTTACAAATTACAAGAAAAAGACTTGAGTATACTGTTGAATTTTAAATGAATTAAAAAAAATAAGGTAAACTAAATTTATAATAAATGTTTTCTTCAATCTAATCCAAGTTAAATGTATAAAAAAAACTACTGATTAACTACAGATACATGAATGAGGAAATTGAGATGATTGTGTGAGTTGATGAATTAAATTTAATTGCCTAAAAAAATTAAATCAATAGTGTGAGAGTCATGCAATTATTTATTGAAGATATTATTATAAAGGAAAAAGCCAACATTTATAATTACAAAAAAAAAATATCTTAAGTAAATTTCTATAATTGTAATTAATCTGTATAAAAAAATATACATAATTTGTTGTAAACTCACACTCGTCATCTCTCACTGGATATAAAAAATACTGAAAAAAACTACAACAATATATACTACGACCTATATTAAATATAGACATAAATAATATATTATGTACAGACTATACTGTAAATTAAAATTAAATAATATTATTAATTATGAAATGAATGATAGAATTTACAAGGAAAGGATAGATTGAGTGTGTGTGAGAGTGAGTGTGAGAGGCAAATAAAAGTACTTGAGGTGGAGATGAGAAGATGAAAAAAACAGAAACCAAAAAATTACAAATCAAAGGTATTGACTATTTAAATGTATGACTGATGTAACAAAAGAAGAAAAAAAGATAAACCGACCAAAAAAAATACAGTTTTGCATACTTGGAACTGAATAAATGAATACTTTATTATTGTTATAATTTATTGTGTCCAATTATTTTATTTGCATTTCATAAAAATTGACATTTTCATGCGTCTTATTTTTATTTTTCATAATTTTGACGCCGCTCGCTTTTACACACTCTGCTACAACCAATACCATAGGATAGGTTTGTTGATCGGTGTGTTTTTCATAAGTAATGCTAATTCAATTAATTTTACATGGGATTCTGTAATTTGTCAAAAGTTTTTGTGTCAATGTCACCATTTAATTTGTTGTTCAGAGTGTAATACAACTAAAGTTAAATTTCAAATTATTTGTTAAAGTTGTAGGATCAAGACAAAGAGCAAAAAAAAAACATTTCCATGAATTATGATGAGAGAGTGGCGTTGATTCCTCATGGGGTTCACATGAGGAATAAAAATTATGGAAATTAAAAAAGATAATGAACATAAATTATGTCATTAAAAAAAATTCAACAGACAAATCTGTAAACTGTACAGATAGTGAGGGACGATATACAGGAGAGACTAAGAGGTAATCTTTTTGACTTTGCATCGTATATTATTTGTTCTCATGAGAAGAATCTTGTCAGTTTAGCCTCAACATTACAGATTGTGTACGAGTATGATCTCAAGAATTACCTACACTTACTTTTTATAAGCTCAAGGCCAAATTTCTTAATTTTTCTAAATACAAGTGTACAGCTACAAATAGACAAGTTAAAAACAATTTGTGATTTTTTTAGTCATTCCCCATTTTTTTACAATTATGGAGTCCACCACCAAAATTTTTGGTTGACGTTAACTTTTACTATGAGACCAAAATATAATTGTAAACTTGTCCTGTATTTCATTATGAGTTTGAAACATGCCAAAAATGAGTTTTTTGGTTGCTCCAATTCTCTTTTTTTGGTTTGAGATGCATAAAATTTACTAAATTTATTTTTTACTTATTAAAAGTGAACGTTACTTGATATTATAAAACAAGGTCTCTTGTTTATTTATTAGAAAAAAATTATGGGGAATTTTCATTTCCATAAAACGGGGTCACAGTTTAGATGATTCATAGTTTGTGATTTTCAAGTTGTTTAACTTTTTGTAAAAAAAAGGTCTAAAAATGTTTTTTTTGCTCCAGGTTGTTTTTCTCTACTTGCTCAGTACTGCGTCGTTCACATTGAATGATCTAGATGAGAACAACAAGTTTCGTATTTGTTAACAATTTAATGGAATGCTCAATTGTTTTGAAAAAATAACAAGGTAAATTAATAAGGGAGGAAAAATAACCATAAATAAATTCCCTCATAACACAAACAATGACATTCACAAGTATCACAACACACAAGACAGGACGTGTTTATTTTAATTTAAATCGGCATTCCAACAATATTTCTTGACAATGTTAAATATGGGCGGAAATAACGACAAAAATAAAGATGCCGATAATAATCTCGTCCTCATCTCAACGCCCCTACCTTGAAGATGAACACGCGAATAAAACTGAAGGCAAATTTAAGACCAAGAAAAATATTTAAAATAAATGAAAATTACTCATCTAAGTATATGTGACTCGAAAACATAAATTCCCCAACATGAAAAACTCAGACTCATCATCAAAAAAAAAATTTACCTGTAAAAGTAAAGTACTTTACACCTTGTACTTGTTTCCCATAATTATAATGATTGAACAAGATACCTCTGAGGTCCTCAGAGATTCCCCAGATACAAATTATAAGATGACTCTACCCTCAGAAACAATTACGAGAATTAAATGGGGCTAATTTCATCACATAGTGAATGAAGTGACACACAACAAAATGCTTATTTTGTTCTTTTTAACTATTTTCTAGAAAAAAGACTAAAAATCCTTGCCATTCACTTGCCTTTACCTCTGTCAAAAAACGCAACACAGTTATATTTCCCAATTAAAGTCAATTTAACAAAAAAAAATTTAGTTAACCATTAAGAGAGACAGAATGGAGTTAATGGCCGAACTCAGGGTGACAAGGACTATCATCATTTCAATTTCAAACCCCCAAAAAAATTCCCTTTGCTTAATAATCATCTTGAAACACGCAGTAGGCCAAACTTTACAGATATTATCTAACATTTTTTTACACTACAAAAAAAATCTTTTTCAACCACAATGTAAAGGAGGTTTTAATAAATAATTACAAAGAAATTTTTTTTAATCAATGGACTTGACTAACGAAATATGAAAATTGCGGAATTAAGTGTAAAAATGTTTGAAAAAAAATTGGAATAGAACATTTGACTGTTTCTCTGTCAAGGCCAGAGATCATTTAGAATGTCGTAGGGGCTGCAATTTTCTTTTAGTGTGGAAGTTGTTGAGCGACTTTTTGGGTGACTCACAATCACAAGAGTGAGTTTTTGAATGGAAAAACTGTATGGTTAGAATAAAAAGTTTAACCACAATTGCATGTAAACTTTATATGTACATAGACATGAGGTAGACAAGGTTTTTGCATGGGTCACACTACACATTCTCTTATATGGATTCGAGGTACATAGAAAATGATGAATTGTACTACTACTTTACTTTAGTACAACAATCATCACAACAAAAATAATGGAAAAGAACCATGACCGGAGCAACTCTCTACAAGTTGGAGAGAGAGAGAATCCACAGCAGAGAGGGGGGATAAAAAGTTGTTATATTATGGGACTCATTGGCAGAGACAGGTTAAATAATAAAATAACATAGGTGGAGAGAAGGTGAAGTTGCAAGAAAAATATCAAGACTAAAAGAATGAGTGATGATAGTCAAGAGATAGCAGATGTTGATTAGACGTCGAGTGGACAAGACACAAAAAATTATATAAAGTTTATCTCAGTAAATTAACCAAAACATTTTCTCATTCTTTTTTTTCCCCTACTTGATACCTCTCTCGAGTGAATTAACTTTAAGAAAATTCCTACACTTTTTTTACATTTAAGACTGTGACCGGGGATTAAACAAGAAGTTAATTTTCTTTGTAAAGTTTCATCACTGCTTTACTTCTCTGTACGTCAGTCGACTGGTTGAAGAGTAGTCAAATTGTTTTGTGCTCCGCCGTTGTATTTCCTCTTGGACATGATGAAGACGAGTCTTATCCTTTTGTTTGCACTAGTGGCTGTGGGGGTAATAAAATAGTTATTTTGAATAATTAAAAATGTAATAATTTAATATTATTTTATATACAGACAATTACAGCACATCATGACGATGATGATAAATACTCACCTTTGATTAAATTGTTAAAACAATTGAGACGACGAGACAGATATTCTGCTTACAGTCGGGATGAGGATTCTGCTAATAAGGGAACAGATCAATCAAATTTAAGTAGTGCTTCATCCTCTTCTGACCCTGTCATCACATCAGAATTTTTGGGTCAACGACCACAGTCCAGTTCCAACTCAAATTCTAACTCAAATTCTGGAAATTCCAACTCAAATCAATTCTCATTGGATAGTTTTAGTTCACCTGAACAAATACAAAAAATTATTAGACAGTCTCAACAACAAGGATCATCATCTTCCTCGTCTTCTTCAGGTTCTTCAGGAGGATCTTCAGGAGGATCTTATCAACCAATTGGAGGGACCAGTCTACCTCCTCAAAGAATTGAACAAATTAATCGGGGTGTTAGTACCATTCTTAATGGTGTTGGATCCGGAAGTCTTGAAAGAATTTTGAGGGGCTCTTTCATGTTCACTCGCAATGAGAATGTGAGGAGTGTTGCCAATAATGTTTTAGACAGTATTTTTGGTCAAAGAGTAGGAGGCAATTCTCCCAACTAATCATTGTATTTGTAGTCATACTATGTGTTATGAGTTTCATTTTTTTTAATAGCGTAAAGTATTGTTGAAATTTAGCTAAAGATATTTTTAAACATTTTTAGGGTATACCTTAATTTACATGGAATTTTTGTAATATTAAAAATTGACCACTAAAACCCACACTAAAGCCTTTTAAATGGCAAATGTACATGATTCTAGCACAAGAAAATAAATTATACATGAGAAAACACTTTTCAGTACTTTTCAAAGTTCACTTTTTCAGTGGTTTTCATCCATTTAATCTAAAGAACCTTTGTTAATAATAAATACTTTTAAGTTGAGATCATTTAGTAGCTACGTAATCATTTTTAGATGTGAGACGATGATAATACGAAAAAAAGTATTAGAGTAAAAGTATTTGTTTGTCATGAAAAAAACAATTTTAAACTTAAGACTCTCTATTCAAGGTGAACCGTCCTAAGGGCCTAATTAATAATCAAAAAAGTAGAATTGAAGAGTCAATCTTTGAGATCAAAAGTAAACAGATTACGTTTGAGAATTTTAATGAGTGGAGATGATCTCATTATGTACTTTTCTTTTTCATACGAGGAAATTGACAAAGTCATGACTTTACAAAAATACCTCGTAATGGATACCGACGATTCTGCGATGATCTACATGAGGTCCTTTTAATAATAAAGACTACAATAGAAATGCATCTTTCCTATCTGAGATAAAGCCAAAAGATGGATAGTTTCTTTTATTCATGTACACAAGTATATAAATATAAGCAAAAACATGATAATGTTTCATTGAAAAGGTATAAGATTTGAAGATTATGAAAAATCAGTCTACTTGTCAATAGTATCCACATCATACGAGTCTTTCTAGCGTTTCCATCGATTGTTACAGGATTCACAGTGGTAAAATGTTGTCATCGGTTCATCGGCACTCCTCGTTTGAAGCTACAAAATAAGCCAAATTATTAGTTATACAATCATTAAAGTATAATGTTAGTATACAACTTTATCAACTAAAAAGATATATACCTGCGTATACGTGACAGTCCTCTGATGACATTTTGAACACTTTTCCATACTGACGTTTGTTGATCGACTGGAAGACAACTGACTCTCTTGAATTCCTTCCTTCCACCATTTTTCTCTTTGCTCTTTCAACTCCGCATTTGCCATATCCTTAAATGTATAAAACAAGGTTAGTTTTAAATTGAATCATAATAATTAAAAAGAATCAGTAAACTATTAAATATACCTCTGGAGACATGACTGCTAATTCTGCGGGACTAATGTCACCAAGAATAAACTTGTTTCGAAACTCGAGATTATCAACATCCGAAATATTATGTGCCCGACTTCGACAGTAATAATAATATTCGTCCTTGTTGTTTCCACAATTCTTGAAAATTTCTTCTTCCAATTCTCTCGCTAATACAGTCGCATCCATCGCTTCTTCAGGATAGTCCAATTCTAAAACTTATGTCAAACAACAATTATTAAATCTCTTTAATTGTAATGGCCGTTGAAATAAAAATTATAGTATTATTGTTCTTACTAGTATCTCCCGAAATGTATTTACATAGCATATCCACCGCAATTTTTCGATAACTTTCCTCCTCCTTCGGTATCTGTAGAAGTCTCCTTTTCTTGACTCCCTTCATTCTGGACAGATTAAAAAATAATTAGCAAAAAGCACGTATTTTGCACCAACAAAACACCAAAAAATATTTTTTCAAAAAAATTAAAGAGTAAATTTAACTCACCTTAATGTCGTTCCACAAAAGATATAGTCAACAGTCAGGTCAATCCCTTCAACTAATCAAGTTTTCTTATCCGATTCCATCAGAAAGACTCGAAAAACGAAAGAAAAAAAATCATAAAAAATTCAAAAGAGATAACAAGAATAAGCAAGGATATATGTAAAAGTGGCGGTCAAGCAGGTTTTTGAATTACGCTAAAATAAAAAAAAAACTTTAAAAAACTTGGAATTTAATTTTGATTAACAAAATAAAAGTGATTCGGTCAATCGTCTCCAGCATTCGGTAAGTATTTTCACACTATTTCTGTTGACATAAACTATTACTTGTTCCTAAATTTCTTTGCACTATAAATTTTATGTTTTTTAAAGGTCAGTCAAGATGAAAACTGAATATTTACCATGTTCCGTGAAGACGACAACAACTCAGGTCAAATCACCGATAGGGACTTTTGAGATTGAAGCTTGTGACACTGGATTGCACAGAATTCATTATAAAGGCAAGACGGACAAGATTGACACTTTAACCAAAACAGATCCATCAAGTCCTTTGGGAACTACAGTACTTTGGATTGAAGAATACTTTGGGCAACATAATAAGAACATCCGGTCACTTGAAACTCCACCAATTTGTTGGGCTGGACTGGGAAAAACAGATTTTGAAATACAAGTTTGGAAAGGAGCCTTAGATGTTAAATTTGGTGAGACATTGGCATACGGAGAACTGGCATTGGCAATCAAAAGACCGGGCGCCTCTCGGGCTGTTGGAACCGCCCTCAAAAATAATCCGATTGTTCTTCTCGTTCCATGTCATCGTATTGTCAGAGCTGATGGTACGTTTGGAAACTATTCTGCTGGAGGAAATTCAAACAAAGAGTGGTTGATCAAATTCGAACGTGCAAATTAAGGAAAGTTTTTGTATTCTACAAAAGTACACTGTGTGCTAAACTTGGTACCTATAGAGGAATATTTTCTGTGACATAATTACTACAATGAATTGACTATTTACTGTGTATGTAGTTTATATATTTCTGATTTATTGCACAAGTCATTTTTTTCCACACAAAGTTGTTTTGTGAACATTAGTATTAATTTTGATTAACCGATTTTTATAATACGAAGATAGTAATAATGGCATTATATTCTTTTTATATGTGTAATAATAATTACTCGTATATTTTTTATTGTACAACTATTTATGTACCTACTTGTCAAATATCTTAACTCAGTAATAGTTTTTTTTTGGTAACTTTAACAAACATTCTTAGGACAAAAACTTCAAGTACATAACATACTTGTCTGCGAATTAAGTAGAAATACGAATAGAGAACATCAAGTATTTTTTTAAAACTTAAATTGAAATATCACACAAAATTATCATTACATTAGTCTTGAGAAGTGTTTTGATTTTCTTAACGTATAATATTTACTTGGAATTATTATTTATAACATGAAGAAACTGCAAGACAATTTTAATATACACTGAAAATAAATTTTTTTTGTAATAACACCCTGTGCTTCTTCGTCATTAATAATAATCATCAGTTTCATATTACAGCAACTCATCGAAACGTACAAGGAATTAAAGCTATACTCTAAAGTGATGTCAAAGTTTTTATGACTATACGAAACATGCTATGAGCATTTTTAGATTGTGATTTACAGTATAAAAGGGAACCACATGGAAGGGTTTTTTTTGTTGTTGAAGGAACTTGAATTAAATTCTAAATATATTTTTATATGATATACCTACTATACAATTTAAGACTACAATGACTCTTTGTGTTTGAACTTGCACATCATTACATTTGTAATAATTAATGTTCCAATTAATTAATTAAAGTTTCTTTTCTTAAAGCTCATTCTCTTTGGGAAGAGCAACAACTCATTCATAGCAACAATCTACATTAATATAAAAACGTCCACGTACATACACAGAGAGACAAGGACACAGCCAATCAAATATATTCTACAAGGAAAACAGAACCAAAACTTAACTATATATTTAGCAGCATATTAAACATTACGAACCTTATGTCATGTGTAAGATGCACATTCATAAACAATTTTCGCTACAAATCTAGTCTACTCGACTCTCGCTAGTCAAATTGCACACAACAAATCATTCATTCAATAAGACTGACTATTCCACTGTGAATATATGAGTAGACGCGGACCAGGCCAAGGGGTATGTCCAGTCGGGGAATTTTCTATAAAGATGAAATCATTTAAAATTTGGTAAAATGAAATTTTAAAACCTACAGGCTTGTTTTTTTAAGTAGCTACCTTATAAAATCTTTTAGATCGTCCGCCACAGAGTCCCCATGCAACCAAAATCCAGAATATGTGATGTCAAGTGCCGCTGAATTTTGTGGCCCCTCAGTATTTTTAGATTCTGGTACATAGGCTTTTTTTCTCAGCTCAAGTGTAAACTCAAACCGTTCAAAATTTATTCCTCTACCGTGATACACAAAGTAAGTTGGTCGATCCTTCCAATACTAAAAAATTATAATGCAAATTAGCCATCATATAGCCTTTAGAAAAAAGTACACGTTTTTAATTTAATTATTAGACACTTACCACATGTACAGGTGGTAGTTCTTCCGTCAATGACCATCGAACAACTTCATACGCCTGTAATGTTGATTGATTAGTGTTTGTTATTGTAATATTTAATATCTAAATCAAAAGGATAAAACGTACCGGTCCAGGTGACAGAACCACCGTGAGATGGTCTGGACCGATAAATGACAGCGTATAACGTCGAACATTGGGTGTGAGGTCAACCTATAATATAAATGATGATTTTAATTCTGTAATCATGACATTTAAATAATTCGGACACGTTTAAAAATTCAAAAAAAAAATTATTACATGTCTCAAATCCATTCTAACTCGTCCTCTGAGATCAAGGGATAGTCCTGTTTGTTTCGGCAGAAATTGTGTTTTTCTAAAACGGGAAGCAAGTGGATAATAAAGTTGTATATTTACACATGAAATGACTGTCACATGAAATAATATGAAAATAATAACTGATTTCTATTTCATATTTACGGAATCAATTTGTGTGCTACGGGAAAGTAGTATGGCAGCGCACAGTTCAGGTCATCACAAGTGGCAGTGTCAATATCCACAGCTCGATTTAGTTCAGGCAAAGCCTCCGCAAATTTTGGTAAAAATGATTTAGTATTTGGATCTAAAATAAAATTATAACATTCAATTAATTTACACAATTTCTTTTCATCTTCTCTATCAAATTCAAGAGCCCTTACCAATGTTAAAAAACCAATAACCAGACTCGGTTTTCTACGTCAGAAAAATAATAAAATCATTTAAAATCATTTCATTTAAGTATAACTACCTAGGTATAGCAGTAGAAGCTATTCATTCGTTAATTTAAAATGCAAAATTATACCTTGGTTGTGGTCAAATCGGTGTCGTACCAAGTCCTGTCAACGTCCTGAAAAAAAACACATTTTCATGACCATTAGCAATTTAATATTTAATAGTTTGACTGCTACGCATAGGACATGCCTTACTGCTCCATATACTTGTGTCTTTAAGTAAATCGTTAAACGCATGAAAATTTTCATACACGAAAGAACATTTTTTTTTGCGTAGCGTCATAATTTGAGATTCAAACTGTCAATAGCAATGACAAGATGATAAGAAAAATGACAGTAGCGTACCTACTGGTAGCTACTAGTAAAATAAAGTCTTTTACTGCAGGATGAAAATTGTCAAGTGCATACAAATAAAGTTGATGGATGAGTATACATGTACGCGTATATACTTTTAAAACCATCTGAATATTGATTAGAATATTTACCACAACATAAAGTCGCATAGGAGCTGTTTCCTGGTACGGAATTTTTCCAATGAATAGAACAACAATCAGCAAGCCTAGAAAAACATAAAACGGAATAATTAGGCTAATCATTTTGACCCTAAAATCCTTCTCATTGTATTAGTTTTTGAAGGAAATCTCCCCATTATTATTATAAAGTCGTGCTAAAATAACAGATTGTGTAATTAATTTTGATGTTAATTATAACTAGTACACATTAATTTTTTGTACTCACTGAACAAGAAGAAGACAGCTGAAACCCTGTAGAAACTTTTTTTTAGTATGACAAAAATTGGAATGAGACCAGTAAAAGTTGGAAGTGCAACAACAACAGCAGTTAAAATTGCAACAAAAACGTTGGGATCTAGAGAATAATACACAGAGTCATTATTTTTGATTTGCTCATCTTTATCATTATTTGTCACTCTTACACTAAGATTCGATTATGAATTTTGTTTTTTGTTGACACTAAAATCTTACCCGCTTCAGAGCCAGACCTCCCCATTATCGGTACGAACACATCGACAAAGCTATTTTTTTAACCACACAAAAAAGAAAGGTTGCAGAAATGTTATTTACAAGAGAGAATTATTAGTTGACATTGATACATTATAAAGGTTACAAAAACAAGTCAGCTGTGTCAGTCTTTTCTCAAGGTATGGTTTAGTTATTAATATTAAATATTAAATATTTTAGAAAATTAATAACAATTAAAGCAAGAGTAGAATTATAAGAAAAAGAAATTATTAATCATGTGAGCCACACTAAAAAACTGACCAAACTGTAATTTTTAACGGGCAATACATGCATTATTACCTCTGAATCAGATATAAGGACATTGCCAACGGAACAAATTCACCTACTGCAAGATAGTATATCAACTTTCTTTGTGGATCTATGAACAAAAAAAAGAATCATATACAGATACAATAATCTGACTTCATATTAATTGTTTACAATTATTATTCATTGAAACTAATATACAGACTAACCTCGGAATAATTTTCTAGCCGTAATCCATGCAAATAGACCAAATCCCAGATTAATTGTAATTGAAAATAAAGCCCGTGAACTAAATGAGAAGGCTAGTAAAAGAAAAGCCAGGCCAGATTTTGCAGCAATCCACGTCTGATCTTCCTGAAATGTTTCATGACAAAACAAAATATGTAACAAATATGTATTACTTCTTTCCATTAAGTAAAATTACAAGTTGTGTCAAAATAATTTACAGAGTAATTAACCGGATTAACATACCTGTCCTTTCAATATGATAGAGTATACGAATACTTGAGCAACAACTGTTGGAATACCAAATAGCTAAAAAAAATAATCAATTTATTTTAGTAGGTGTCCCTTTTCAATTAATATTTCCAAATGATAAAAATTTTGTGAATGAAAACTTTTCTCACCACAATCGCTAGGGACGGGTAGGCAAAAAATGGCATGTAGTATTTTGCAAGATTGAAAAAAATAGCAACACCAACTGCTGCCAGCACTCCCATAACCCATGCTAAAATGTTTGCTCCAGTAAAGATGAGCATTTGTGAGCCTTTACCATCCGCTAAAGTTTTTAATAATAATTGTATAAAAATCCAGCCAAAAGTACTTCATTCACACAAAATTATGAATGTTACGAAATAAACTTACTTTCTATCCAAGTAAAATAAATGGCAGACACAGCAACCAAAATATTGAGAATGATAGAAGTTGTTTCTGAGTATATAACCATATACAGTCCAAATAAATCGTAGTAGACCATTTTTTCATCACTGTAGGCTTTCTGACTGCTCGACACTTCAAGTTGGCCTAAATATTCAACAATCGCAAGAGTATTCGAGCCCAAATGTTGAATTGAACCTGAACATGAAAAAACGATGGAATTAGCATTATAAGTATAAAAATAATACTAGCATTAAATTAGATATTATTATTAGATAAAAAAACCAAGTACCCAATGGAATTTGATCCACATTATCGTATTTTGTATGATACACCTGTAGAATAAGAAAAAAATCAGCACATGGTAGAAAGTTTAAAAATTTGTGAGCTCTGTATCATAAAAACTAAAGCGGCAATGATTACATACCCAACCGTTTTTAATGAATGCCATGTCGAGACCTGGAATTTTTGCATGATCCCTAAACACTCGAAAGTCTGTATCACTGGGAATCAATCCTCTTTGAAAAATTTCTTCTCCCACGACTGAGCCGTACGGGAAAGGAGCTTGGGCATACTACACATCAAATTTCAATAAACGATATAAATAATTTAATTTATTGATTAAATTATTTTGGTGTTAACATTTAACTTACGGCAAGCAAAATCCAGCCATTTCCAGGGCCAGTCTGAAATAATACTTTTCATGCACAAAAATGAACATTTTGATTAAAAATTTAAGAAAGTATTTGGGAAAGTATAGTATTTACAAAATATCAAAAAAAAAAAACCAATCTACCTTCTCGTCCACCAGCTCCTGATGCCTCCAAATTTAAGAAAGCAACCAAATTTTTTGCAAATCTGTGACCAACTCCATTTCCACTGTGATTAGTTAGTCGTCCAGCAACAAAGCCATGACTAGCCTGCATTCCATTTTCTTCAGCACCTGTAGTTTTTATTTAATTTAAATACCTATTAATTCTTTTGCCGTCAAAAACATTACTTTATTTTACAATTGATGGTTTTGTAAATGTACCATTGAATAGAAAAATTATAGTATTCCGCAAAGGCGTCGTCCTTTTAAAAAATAAAGAAACAATTAAATTTCTTCCCAGTTCATAGATCACAAATGTAAAATTTGATTACAACCACTTTTGTACCTTCTTGAAAGGACCCTCAGAACTTCTAACATTGAGACACAGCTAACCATATCATCACTTGCGCCAGGTGATCCGGGTACAGAGTCTATGAATTCATAGAACATTAAGTAATGAAAATAGTAATTCATAACTCATTATAAACATGTTGTATTTACCAAAATGACAATTAACGAGCATTGAGGAATTGACAGCTCCTCGAGCAGGTTCCAACTTTGCTATTACCAGAGGAACCTATACATATAAGAGTAAAATTGTGAATAATTTCATTTCAATACATTGAAGACTCATCTGTATAATAAATGTCATCATAATTTAAGATTTTGTCGTGAGAAAAACGCACTGCGCTTATTTTCCAAAACTACATGTGTGTGGATAATAATAATAAAAAACATCAGGTTCATTGTACCGATGCATAGGATGATGTGAGACCTTCCTGAAAACTCATGTAAAAGGCACCGGATGGCTTTTGAATTTCGATCTCGATGCTATGGACGGACTCTTTGGTACGATCGATCTCCCTGAGAGAATTAAACTATATGGAAAAGAAATGTAAAGTTTAACTTTTTTTGGCCATTTTATAGATGATACACATACATGTATAGATAATATTATAGTATCTATTGAATTTTGTATTCCTTACCAACAATTCAACCGCAGAAATATCATTTGCGTGTGAACCGCAAACTCTAGGACCAAGACTGGTAAATAGAATTAGGTCATTTCGTGCTCTTTCTGCTATGAAACTGAAAACAACAATGACAATACATTTTAGTTGTTTATTCATAAAACTTGTACAAATTAGTAATTATTAATTACAGGGACACATTAATTAATTTACCTATTTGGGTTTGATGGAATATCTTCTGCGGTTAAGGCGACCGGTAAACGATTATCCATGTACCGAATAAATGCATAGGTAAGAAATATAAAGGATAGGACGATGGGAATAGTGAATCTTTTTGGAAAAAGAGCTTCCGCTGGAACTTTTGACCTTTGACTCTTCCCCCGATTTGTACCACTATGACTCGGCAATTCCATTCCCAGGTCCTGATGACGTCCCCGGTAACGAGGTTCCATTATCTGACATGAAAGAAGATATATTTGTAAAATTTTTGCATGTCATTAAGAACATTGTTGGAAAACCGGTATCAAGTAAATTCTTGTAGAAGTAACAATCAAAACAGACAGTACACATGTGTTATTCCATAAATATACTTTTCTATTTCTAATTTTGAAATCTTTTAATTAAAAACAATTTACTTTTTTCATTGTGATGATTAAATTTGAAATGACACTTTTTTTAGACTCTAAATTTTAGAGTATGAATGTAGAAAAACATGGTATACTTCAAAAACGAAAGGAATAAAACACTTACAATTGTACGCTTGTCAAAAAGCCGGATCCACAATTAAAAGTTAATTAAAAGATAGCACTCATACCGCAAATTGGCTAATTATTTTCTAAGGCCTTTTTTAACTATCAAATGTAACCATCAAATGATTTTTTTTGATTCCGTGCAAATGATAGTAAATGAGTTAAACAAGACGGGAGAGAGAACCCGAAAACCAACTCCTGACTGCCGACAACATCAACTGTCCATGGTTCCAACAAAAAAAGTAACTTTTCAAGAGACAAATTAAATCTATAAAATTCTGTACAAATTTTTTTACTTGTATTTCAAAGCGGGAACCAAAGTCCCAAGAAGAAGTACAGGGTGACCAACAAACCATTTTTTTAGAATTTTGTCATTTTGGTGTAGTGATAAGAAAAAAAGAATGACAGCTTTCGAGAAGAAATTTAAAATTAATAATTGAAATTTTCCGAAACGGTTAGGAGTTGGTCGACCCCATTTTGAACGCAATTTTTCTTTTGACATACTCTTTTAGGAAAAAGATGCAAATTTCAAGAAAATCAAAATTCGACCTGACCCTTAGTGACCTGTTGACACCTGGGTCACTATTCGGTCATTCTAGATTTCATTTTGAAAAAGATGTAGAAAAAAACGGAAGAAATTTGTTCCCAGAAGCTGTCATTCTTTTTTCCTATCGCTCTACAGCGAAATGACAAAATCATCACTTGCTCGTCACCCTGTATTAGTAAGACACAGATTGATCAATATTTCTAGTAATTTAGTTGTCTTTAAATTCTTTCTGTCAACTTTGACTGGGACCCAACGACAGGAAGACACGCGACCCAGGAATCTTCGTGGGAAAATAAATACGACGGTATGTTCATCTCTTTTGACTATTTTCTATATATCACTTATAAGATATATAGCACACATTTTTATCAACATCTTATTTTTAACTCTATATCAATTTTATACAACTTATTTGATTATGATTCCTCTAACTCAGCACCACAAGTTCTCTCCGTCAATCAGTTGTTTGTCAGACTTGATCCCCTCAACTACCACGGTCATGAAGTGAAACAGAAAACGTCACAACTTTAATTTTGATACACTAATTGTGTATTTGCACTCATTCATCAAGTGATTCAAGATCGTCGTTGAATTTATTCAAGACCTGACCAAGTTTAATTACATTCGTAGATTGAAAAATCAAATAAATCATCATGGACCTCGACACATTTTACGACAGATCTCGAAATGAATTTGGACCAAAGCAAAAATTATGGTTTTTTTCTCTGGTTCTTATGAACCTCTACGCTCCATTTAATATGATCCAGATTGTGTTTGTTGGTAAGTAAAGTACATGTGTTTAATCACTTATTATATAATATTTCTATTCTTCGTGTTGGGTGACAATTTATATTAACAAATATTTTTAATTTGCTTTCAGGATTAAAGCCACATTTTAATTGTACAATTGGAAATGTCACGTATGTCAATTCATGTGGGGATGAACAAACGCAATTAGTAAATTTACCCTGTGATCATGTTGAATACGAACCTTTACCAGATACTTTCCTGAAACAAGTAAAACATTTCACTACAATATGTTATATTCTTGTTTCTCAATCAAAGTACTTATTAAGGTTTTAACTTTTAATATTGTTGTGATTTTTAGTGGTCTCTGTCTCCCTGTAGTGCAACCGTGTCACAAATGGTCCAAGCTGCAAATATGCTTGGAATTATGGTTGGAGCACTAACGCTGGGTACTTAAAACGATTTTCATTTATTACTTACCCAATATAATATGAATTATAAAGTACTAACTTGATATGTTAAATTATTAGGAGCTGTCGCTGACAAACTTGGAAGAAAAAGGGTAATGATGATTTTTTAAATTGTTTTGTGATCTCATTTTATTGATTTTCTAACAAACAGATAATTGAATTGTTAACAGGTCATGGCGTGGACTTTGACGGGTTTGATTGTCTTTGGTCTAGCTGGAACTTTTAGCCCATATTTTATTGCCTACATTATTGCTCGATTTTTGGTTGGGATTTGTTCTGCTGGAAATATGATTTCAAGTTATGTCCTGTCAAGTGAATTAGTGGGTCCAAAGTACCGGGGCATCTGCGGAAATCTTTTTCAGGTAATCATAAATAATACATGTGACAATTAATCTCTAACTGAATTGTGTAAACATGTTTATTTCTTTGATCTTAGGCATTTTTTGCTCTTGGCATCGTTGCGTATTCCGGATTAGGTACGTTAAATAATTTAAAATATTGAAGTATAATATTTTCATTATTTATTTCTCATTATTGTCATTTTTTACGTAGCATTTTTGATTCAACATAATTGGAGAACTTTATCCATGGTCGCATCTTTAGTTGGGGCTGTTCTCCTCATTGTAATTACTTATGTGAGTGGCAAATTGGTTGTTCTTAACTATTGTCGTTTATATAGAAAGGAAATGTTTTATTAGCCAATTTCTAATTATTTGCAATTATGTATTATAGGTACCAGAATCTCCAAGATGGTTATATGCAAATGGAAGAGTTAAGGAAGGAAACGCAGTTTTACAAAAGTTGGCTGGACCTGGTTACGACATGTCTGACATTGAAATTATTTTTCCGGTGCACAGAGCAGGAGGACCAGGAAGAGTGACAATGTTTAAAATGTTTCGAGTGAAATACTTTATTGTCATCGTTCTCATCATTTCATGGTAAGGTTAAAACATTTTTTAAAATTATAAATATGCATGCCATTACGTGCATACTTGTACGAAAATTTAATAAATTGGGTCAATATTATAGTTATGTTAATTTCTTTAGGTTTACAAATTCAGTGGTTTACTATGCCCTAACCCTGTCATCTCATCAACTTGGTTCAAATTTGTATTTATCTACATGTCTCAGTGGTCTTGTTGAATTACCGGCATATCTGTTGACCACCATTTTAATTGAAAAGTAAGAATGTTCAACCTAATAAACTAATTACACGTACAATTTTAAAAGGGTCAATGACAATATTTACTAGTTTGTGAACTTGTTATCATAGAATGTAATGCATTTGTACTTTATTTTTATGAGAGTGCATTACTTATAAAATGTAAATCCTGTTGTGTATGTACATAGAATGGGACGGAGACTTCCTCTTTTCCTCTTCATGATCGGAGCTGGAAGCTCCTGTATTATCTTGGAGTTTGCGAACAAGAATTTATACATCGGACTTCTTGGTAAAATGTGCATAGCCGCAAGTTTCAGCATTATTTACATTCATTCAAGGTATGCATTTATGAATAATAAAACTAACTATCAGTATATTTATAAAAGTCTCTCACCTGTTAACAATTCAATTATCTGTTTGTTAGAAAATCAATAAAATGAGATCATAAAACAATTTAAAAAATCATCATTACCCTTTTATAAATATAATATAAAAATATAAAATTCATTTTGAATGATTGCTTTTTCTTTTTAAAATTATCTAACATTTATATATGTACACAGTGAGCTCTTTCCAACTGTCATCAGAAATAGTGGAGTTGGTCTCTGCTCGGCTTCCGCTCGGATCGGCGGCGTCTTTGCAAGTATTTTTGTTGGAATGGATAAAGTGAGTTGATGATATTTCAGTGAATAAATTTTATTTAATGTTTATTTTATGTAATTTTAAAAAAATTATTGGCTATTTAAACAGGGAAATATTTGGCCAACGATTGCTTTGGGAATTTTATCAATTGTCTCTGGATGCTTAAACTTGACACTACAAGAAACTCTAGGAAGAAAATTACCTGAAACGTTGGAGGATTTGAATCGAAATGAAGTCATTGATGGTAAAGATAACTACAGTCGTTTACTAGAAGACAAGGATGAGATTGATGAATATGAACGTGACTGAATCTTTCCATTCAAAGTTTACATATCAACTAAACAGCTACAATTTGTGATTATTAATTGTTACCATTTTTCTGCCTATACTTGTGCTTGGCTCGTCACAAATAATGTTTGGCGTCCTCACATGTACTTTAATGCAAAGTATGAACAAAATACATATCTTCTGTACAAACCTTCACTTAGTTGTATTTCCGGTCAAAGGTCAAAAAAAGTGTACTACTATGTAATATGAGTATAATGTATGGTAAATTATAGGGGAAAAAATTATGGCCATCTAAATACGCTGCACCTTCTTTTTGCTCATCATGTCAAAAGAGTGATGCATTGGAAATCAATTAATATTTTGATAAAAAAAACTCTTGCATTAAACATTGTCTGGAACGATATAAAGTTGATATGCAGGAAATTAAAAACTGGTTCTAACTGGTTTTCTAATTTATATTGTTATATCATTATAAATTAATGATGGTGAAAGGGTGCTAAAAAAATATTTGAATTAGTTTAATGTGCCAGGGACTATTTACTGGTTTAGGGATTTTTGTATTTAAATTGAAGGCATATTCCAAAAGGCACAATATTTAAGTGAAGCATAATTCCAATCATTTTAAAATTAAAGTTACCTTTCTTGATTCCTGTATCCTATAAGTATAAACAAAGTACTTCATTTATTACTATTTCTCAACATTTTCTATTTATATTTACCAAATATTTATATAAGAAAGTACTTTTATTTATAATTTCATCATGTTATTTATTTATTTAATTTATGATAGAGATAGAAATAGCTTAGTTGTTATTTTTATCAAATCCTGTGATAGCTGCGTACAACTTTTTCATTTGTTAATCGTCGTTAAATTTTTGTTTGCCATTGTCATTCTTCATCTTACTTTTTTTTCTCTCTTTTTTTTTGACAGAGAAATATTCCATGTGTTGTGGGACACATAAGTGTAATTTTTTTATGTGTTTTTTTAATACACAAATTTAAAAGAACATTTTGTAAAAATAACTACAAACTATAAATACCCAAAATCTAGTCTCTAATTGAGTCTTATCTTCAACATGATAATCTCTCAACGATTGTAGATTATAATTCTACTGGATAATGAACGGCCTATTTATAGAGCTGGAGCTTGATCCTTTTATACAAAAGGAAAAAAGACGAAACAAGGTCAAACTAAGATGTAAAAATTAATTAGTATTTATTTTGATGTGGTCAAGATTATCATGTTTCGTGTTGATGACCAAATATGGAATGAAATGTTCCATTATATTTAAAAAGAGGGTGATCACCGAGTGAATGAATGAAAGTTAATTGCGTAATTAAAATTTTGTAATTACTTATGATATACATATTTATTCTTATGTAAGATATGATGTTCATTATTTATTGAAGTATGTTACTATTTTCTTCCTGTACTCATGTATTGGGCATGTAATGTCATGAATATGTCAAGTGTGCTTCTTGCGTCAGTGGCCAATGGATACAAGGCAGTGAGAGGTCATTTTTATGCTATGCTATACGTGTCCTAATTGTATCTGTCAATTAATAGACTGTACTCAAATAAATACATCAAAGCTGGTTTTCACTACTCTTTTCTGTCCTTTTCTTAATTATGAGTCATTTCCATTTAATTTTTATCAAGTGAGCATAAACTTGTCATCACCAGTTTATAAACTAACGATAAACCTTGAGGAGTGATTAAATTAATTTCTTTGCTACAATTCTGACAATAAAATAAAGTAAAGTCTTCATATTCTCAACATAAAATAATTATAACATTTTCAAAAGAATAAATTTTTATTTATTGTCCTCTTGAAACTCAGAAAGTAAAGAAAAATTCTGATTGACTTTGACGCCGTTTAGTGATCATGCTCACTTGATCCCGTATATTTTAGAAAGTATGGAATGTGATAATCAAGTCACCTCATTTTGTATTTAAGTGTTAATTTTAGTAATAGCTGAAGTATGTTTATGGTAGATACAAGGCTACAGATGCGTACTTGAATGAATTAAAAAGATCTAAGGGCATTTAATACTGTCGACTTTATTCTACCATATAAAATACTGCTGTGTTAATACATTTGATTTGACCTATTAATGTCAAATCTGGAAAAGACTCGGGCCATCAGGATAATCATCAGGTACTGTTAAATTCTTCTCGATAGCATCCAAGACTGAGACAATAAATGGTTTGAATGAATCAACGTGTGTGAAAATAGCATAATTTTTTTTATCACAAGATCGATCATCAGTTAATTGGCCATGACTGACGATACCCTACATTTACATTAATCCACAATTAATTTACAGTTTTAGCTGACAAACAAAATGAGGCATACCTTTAAAACATAACGTTCTAAAACTCCATTCAATTCTGGAAAAGCTAATCCTCCTCCTGAATCCCCTTTACACACCGCTGTCCCTGAATTAAAATTGAAAATTAAATTCATAGTATGTAATTTGAAATAATTTACTGAAATATAAATATTTACCATTTTTATGTCCAGCACAAAAAGTAGCGAGTGGAGGGATACGATTTAACGCTTGATGACACTCATCTTGAGAGACAACAGGGAAGGGAAGATATTTTACGACCTTTGACACTTGTCTTGTTTCATCATAGCCTAGTCCAGCTATCTAATCATAAAATAAACACACAATTTCTAATATTTATTTAAATTAAATTAATTTTGTTGTTACTTTTCCAATAGTTCCAGGAGTTGGGTAGGTGCCGTAGAGAGATGGCAAGTAGCAGACTGGCCGTACGAAATCGTTCAAAATGGCCGGCTTTGCCAGTTTGAGAATTGCAATGTCAGATTGGAGAACTTGAAAATTGAAGGTTGGAGGAATGAACATCCCGGCAACCTTTTTAATTAATTATGTTTTTTTAAATTAATTAATTTTAATTGCTAAAAATAAAAAATACCTGAATGACTTGCGTGAATCGATCAGCAAGATTGATTTCATAGTCGTTGCTAACCGGAGACAAAATAATTGTAAATAAATTATTTGGAAGCATGACGCCATTGGCATTAGTGATACAATGAGCTGCCGTGATGATTGCATTTTTTTCAATTAAATTCCCCCCACAAATAAACTTCATTGACCCCCTCTTATTTTTTTTGTAGATGGAGGCATACCAGGGGAAAGCATTATTTTTATTCTTTGTTTTTCCAAAGGTCAGATGAAAAGAAAATCCAGTCCCAATGATTCCACATTCAATTTCACATACAAAATGACGAAAAGGCGACCAAATTCTATCACGACCACATCGCATGCGAACATTGGCTGACCTCGAAGTGGATCGATACTGTTCGTCACAACTCAAAGTGACCTCTGTTCCTGGCATGGCATCGTCACAGGGAACATTTTTATTTGTATCTGGATTCCTACAAGTGGCAACAACTCCCTGAGACATATAAATAACAGTTATTTAAATACTGTTAAGTTACAATCATTGTAATTTAATTGTAGATTAATTTAATTACTTCTGTCAATTGAATTGGAAAACAAGATTTTGGTGACTTTGGAACTTCTTTCTCTCTCATGTTTTGAGGTGCCAAGGACAAGAGATCAGTGTGGACTCCATGATATGACCGGTCACATATTTCGTAGGCTTCGTCGGATCTATTGTCACAATCCAAGTGTCCATTACAGAGCTCATTTTCAGTGATACATTTTTCGTAGAGTCCACATCGATGAAATTTTGTGGCATTTCGAGTGGATGGACATGGATTGGTTGCTTCACAAAATAAACTATTTTCATCCTCCTCATGTGAACAGTCAACAATGGAGTTGCAAGCATTTTGATATGGAATGCAGGAACCGGAAGTTGTACACACAAAGGACGTTGGACCACATCTACAAGTACATGCAGGACAAAAATATTTATTGTTTGTTCAAAATAATGTTAAACTAACAATTGTAAATAACTTACTGAATATTCTGAAGAATCCAATTGAATGAGTGTCTAAAATTTCCAAAAATGTAAATGGAATCCTCAGTGCATTTATTACTGGTCTTCAAGGATGGAAGGAGGGCATTGACCCCATGTAGAAACCATCTTTGATTTTTTTCATAAAATAAAGCGCCACCATGAAGAATACACGCGTCATTCTTTGTCTGTTCTGGTGAATCTGTAATACAGATTTTGTATTAGAATTGACTGTTAATTCAAAATAATTTTATTATTTATTTTTAAAACTTTACGGTGTTCAAAACCACAAATGACATGATGAGTAGTCCCTTGATGATAATACTGCTGGAATTTAATGCTGCAATCTTTAGTTGAGGTCAAATTAATTTCTTTTATATTTAAATGCAGCAAAGATTTGACATTATTTTGGGGTGAGTAGCCTCCAAGAAAATACAGCTCTTTTTCATTTTCCGATTGTTTTTGTTCATTTTCAAGACAAATTGCTCGAACGTAAGGAGTAGTTAAATTTAACGCTTTTCTTAAATGAATCACGTAATAGTGGTACACTTTATTGTCAACTGAATGCTGGGTGAAAGGCACCACAAAGTTCACCTTAAAATTAATTTAAATTAAATTAAAATTGTCGTTTAGTAATATTTTATATTTTTTACTTGAGGAGACTGAGAAAATTGGTCTTGATCCCTTAGCCTCGTTGTTTGGAGAGCAGCTACAATTTTTATGTTCTTTGGATTTGGTATAAAATATTTTGAGCCTCTTGTTGGTTTTCCTGTTTTATAATTAAAATAATAAATCATATTTTAAAAAAAATTAAATGTCATTTGAAAAAAAAGAAGATTTCGTACCAAAAGTGCCTCCATATAAAGACAAGATTGTTGTAGGATTAAGGATTGACCCAGAAATAAAATATTTGAAGGGTTTTTTTGCATTTCTTCGAATAAAAATGGCCACTATCCATGGAGTTAAAGTTCGAGCATCACCAATTTTTTCGTCTCGAATTCCAGTCTAATTACATGCAATTTACAAGTAAGTGTAAATTTCACTGAAAAGTTTTGAATATTTTAATTCACCTTGAATTTCCAGTGGAAGGACCACAGCTGCTTGTAGTAATATGAGAAGAATTAATGTAGGAATCATTATTAATTTATTTAATAACATTCAACTATACAGATCTTGACACAACACAAATTGAAAATTTTACTCTAAATCCTTTTTTTGTCGTGCAAAATGTAAGATGAAAGAACATTGTCAATAATGTCAATAGATTTTGAGATTTGCAACATGTTAATTCTATGTTTGCCTGCTCCCTACAAGATTGTTAAAATGTAGCTTAAAAATTTTCTTTCCCTTGTTCTGTCGTAATTTTCATGAGTTAAAATATCTGAAAAAATTAAACTTGACAAGTAAAACTAATGGTTCTAACCTTGAAAGATTGCAAACATTTTCTCATATAATTCACCCATTTAAGTTGTAAGACACGAGGTGTTAGATGGACAAAAAAACGAGAATTGTTTTTTTGCAACTGATTTTATGGACGTTAAATTAACAACAATTTTCACACGCAATAAATGGACATGAACTAGTCCGTTTTTTCTTTGATGGCATTTTTGCAAAAAAAGCAAGGCATTTTTTTACTGACAAGATAAGTTTCGGATTTTCTTGGGAATTTTATTGTAAACTGCTAATGACCGGATGTCAAATACATAAGAATTTAAAAAACGAGTTACATAAATTGTACAAATTTTTTATTATGATGGCTGTAGAATTTGTCAAATTTAAACAGAGAAGCCAAAATAACACAAAATAAGTAGACAGCTCCAAATACTGGCACGAACAAGAGTTGTTGCAGCCATGTAGCCAATAAAATCATTACGAATTTTGACCCAATTGGTGTCAAAAATACTGCCATCCGTTAGAGGAGACTTGAGGAGGGCAAAGAAGATGAGAAAAATGATCGAATCAATTAAAATTCTCCACACAATCTTGTCCTGTTGACTAGCCCATATGAAATTTATGGACACGTTGAGAATGATGAGTAAAATGAGTGAAGTGTAGTAGCCTTCAAAATGCAATTTTTCAATTAATTCTTGCCAAATTAAAAGGATCATGACCAATATGGTCGTCTCCACGATTTCTTGACGGACTATATCCCATATTGGCGTCATTTTCAATCCTTTTAATGATAATTAAATTACTAATTGTAATGCAAATGATCAGTGAACATTCGAACCAAGGCTCTCCAGTCAAAGTCTTTGACTGGAGAGCCTTGATTCGAACAGTTCAACAGGTGAAGAAGGAATTTATAAAGGCTAAAGCTTTAGCCTCAGCAGTTTTGAATTTTTAATTAGTACCCATGGTAACGTCAAGAAATCTCAGGTATTTTTGCTTTCATCACAGGCAGGGAGCAAAAAATGTAAATCAAGAACTTTCTAACCTCCAGCTCTCTCCACAAAAATGGGTAACAATAAGCGAATGGCGTTCAAGTTACAAAAAATATAAAAAAATTTATAAAATTAATGAAAAATGTGGTATCTCTCGAGTCGTCCTTCCAGACCCGGAAAAAAATAAATAAAAGCGATGGTCAGTAATGCCGGCTGTTCTTGTTGGCATCTTGAGTGAACATAAAATTTGAGGAGTCGAAACTAACAAAGAAAATAATAATCATAAATTAAGAATCTCTAAAATGAATTAAATTTCTCTTACAGCTTGATACATTTCAGGCTCTAGGAAAAGTCCTTGACACTCTGCCTGACTTGCAAAGTCATTGAGGGACACATGAAAATATCTCACTGAATCATTGACTAGAACGGCTTGCCAAACAGTTAGGAAAATCATAACCATCAGTAGAAACAAAACAAAAGTTTGTCCAACAAATGTCCTAAAATGAATTTTAAAAAACATATTATACAAACAAAAAATTGTTCAATAGTTGAATGTGCTTTGTATTTGTATTTACTAACCGAACCACATTAGCACTCATCACATCTGTATCCAATTCAAAGAGAGGTGTTCCAATAATAGTCCCAACTAGATACAAAGCCACACTCCGATTTTGATACATAATTGGGAGGCCAAAAGCCAATAAAACATACGAGAGAGAAAAACTAGAAGTGTCATTCATATTAATTATTATGTCGGCAATGTATGTATAAAAAGATTTAAAGATGATCAAATGTTCCCTCTTGATTGGGATTCTTCTCTTGATGAGTTGACAAATTAAATTATTGAGGGATTGTTGTTGATAGAAAATAGCCCAACAAAAACAACTGTAGAGTGGGAGCATCAAACTAAAATAAATGGAGACGACAGAACTGACCCAAAAATTTCGAATTTGTTCTTCATTCCAATCTTCCTCCTTCCAAGCTTGAGTCAATATAAAAACACGAATTCCATGAAACACAAAAATTGTCAAGTAAAACAAACTCATTTTGACCCGACAACTTGGCCCAGGAAGTTTGACCTCTTTGTTCAAAACTTGAGGGAAAGCACTGTAATCATTGTTGTTCAAAGGCTCTGAGTTGAGACTCATTTTTAATTCTTGTTGAAGAATGAGGGGAGTCTTGTCAAAAGACTTGATACGAGATTTTAATGTGGAACCAAAAATCCAAAGATAGTCTACAAAAATCAGGAGAGGGGTCAACATTAGGATATTTACTATGTCTTGAAAAGTATGGGCATAAATTTTCCCTTCAATTAGTAAACTGTCAATCACGCTAATGTATTCCGAAAGCACTCTGTAATTTACGTAAATGCACAAGGGGAGGAAGAGAATAGTTAAGATTGCAGAGAGGGGACTTGAGAACAAAGTTTTGAGCCAACTTGGAAATGAACCGGAAGTGTTGGTGGAAGGAAGACGAGATTTACATTTTTTAAAGTCAAAGAGAAGGGCATGGATAGGAATTCCGAGGAGGATGAAGGGGAGGAATGTTATAAAGAAATTTTGCTTCCAGTAGTAATCTTTTCCACCTGTTAATCGACGGATTATTGAGACGCTCCGAATTCGGTGTAGAATTGACGCCATTGATCTCAATAATAGGAAACGTGATGGGGATGGCAAAAATTAAATGGGACACTTCACATTTTTGTTTTGTTTAAGAAAGTTATGATAGTTACAGTTATTTTTTCTGATTTTTAAACATTTTATTTTATTCAAGGTCGCCACCGTTCAGAAATAATTCTGTGAATTCTGTGAACAACACAGTGTAGAGTTGATTGTGGCTTGTGTGAAGAGAGCTCTTTAATTGTAAAGAATAAATAAAATGAAAGTATGAGAAAAGTCCGATAATGTTTCTTTTATCTCGGACTCTCGGACAGAGTACAGGTAATCCTGATTAAAGATAAGTGTGGGTGACGTCATTAATGAAAAAGCTTTTATATGGACTCACCGTTTACAATCGATAATAAGCAGTTGATGAAATCAGACATGGACTTGAAAATTAAACCTCTAGTATTAATGATAAGATTAAGAATCTCAATGTTAAACATGGAAAACTTGTTAAATATGTGTAATACAATTCAAGTTGATGATTCCGGGTATTTTTCAGTTTTGACTCATCAGTCACTTGGAGGTTTCTATTTGATTAAAGTACATTTATTTGACATTTTTTATGACTCAACCATTTTTGACCCTTGTTCCTTTAAAAATGTACAACTTTAAATGCTGTTGGCGAAATTAATAAGTAAATAAAAGAGGCGTGAAATAAAAAAGCATTAACAAAGCCTAGGTCAAGAACTTTATGTAACATTAAATGCGCATGTTATCGCCATGCAAAAAAATGAATGAAAAGTAATGAAATAATGGGAGTTGATGATTGTTATAGCTATTTAAAGGGTTTGTTTGTCTTTGTCTGTTCTAACAAAATGAATAATGGTGAAGAACAGGTAAAATTGATTATAAAACACAAAGAGATAACATTGATGTCCATTCACAATAGAGCAAATAATTCTTCTTCTTTCTTTTTCCCGCTGTTGATATGATTTTGCAATTTGTTTAGAAAAAAAGTGAAAAACAACACTTTTAACCTTTTATATTTTTTGTCATTAAAAAAAAGTGGTAATATTGACTTGTCGTGGACTGGAAATACAACAAGAATTAAATAGACAACATGAATTCATCAAATGGAGGCAATGGAGCCCCTCCTTTCAGTCGAAATCCAAATTCAAGACCCTCATCTTCAACACAGAATAATGACGGACCTTCATCCATTCATGGCTCAAATAGTAATAGTGGTCAACGTCAATTAAATTATGACCCACGATTTTATTGTGATAGTCAAGATCCAGACTATAATAATGTCAGTGCTGAAGACTTGTTAGCTGCTTTACCTTTCGATGTGAATCAACTTCCCCCCGATGTACTTGCCTACCTTTTGAAATCCAAAGGATTGGACCGACTTGTCACTCCAAATTACAATAATTCACAACAACAACCATTTTCCCCTGAAAATCAAAGTCCTCCTCCTCCTTCAAGTGGCTACCCTTCGTCTGGTTACTCTCCAGCTCAGAGTCAAGGCGGACCTTCTAATCAAAGTAAGTTTAATCTTAATGTATAGTTAAAATTTTACCTGAGATCGATTCTTACCTTTTGGACAAAATAATGGAAGATGTCATTTTGATGCCCCTCTTGAATTACATGTAATTGAGATGACCCCTGAAAATGGTGCCAGCGGTTAAAGGAAGGGTCAAATCAAAAAAATTAAAGAGACAAAAGTTGCTTAGAATCACTTTTTACGTCCAATAAAACTGTTT